>JAOVVO010000159.1:0-134885 GCA_028564675.1 Onchocerca lupi | reverse complement strand
TATATATATAGAAATTATCAATATGATTGCTACAAATTTTGTTGTCGTCGTCCTGAATGACCATAATGTCGTCATCGCAGTTGTAAAGGGAACTATCATCGAGATCGCCGCAGTTGTGAAAAGAACTGTCGCCATCGTTGTTACAATTATTGTCGCCAATGCATCGCTATTGCTGTCGCCTAACATCATCATTGCCATGGTTATTGTCGTCATCGACGCTATCGTCGCCTGAATAAGAGCTCTCATCGGCGCAAGTTAACGGGCAACTTTTTGGGCGAGGTTATTTCGTCGTCGTCGTTGTCGTCTTGTGAAAATTTCGTACATGCTGCAACGGTCAACATTGTTGGTACAATTTAAATTATTACAGTTAGCTGATGATTATTGTTGTACCGTTACTCCTAGACTTATTGATTGTTAATCTATTGAGTCGTAAATATCTCGGGATTTATGCTCATCCATTGGATCATTCTGAAATTGATTGGATATCGGTTCATCGTTATTTGAATGCACCCGATATTATTCATTTTACTAAATGTTCATCACCAATCACAACATGTTCAACGATTCCTGATTCGTCCATTGTTCCTGACCAAGATTCTGGATCAATCGCACGACAACAATGCTCATGTCAATGTAAAGCAGATGCTTCGGCATTTTTGCCTTCTATTCGAAGCTGTATCAACAAACTTGGTAAATTTCACAATTTTCGTTTGCCCTAATACTTGCTATAGATTGATATACGATTATTTTTGTTTTACATTTCACATAACCCAATTTTTATATCGATTCAGTGATTCTTTTCTATCATTTGTTGTTTGATACGTTAATAATTGCGCATCTTTGCTATTCTTATCAATTTTTAGAAATTTTTCCAAAAAAATTGTCAAATTTTGAAATAATTCTTAACATTACGTAAAATTAAACAAATGTTCTGAAAAACTGAAAATAAAACGTAATGTGAAAGCAAGCATATATCTTCTACATTATTCGAGGTAACAAAATTATTTGTTACTATAATAATCGATTATTCATTAATAGTAAAATCATTAAATTAGCTTGAAAATTCTGCATTATAGATAATTAAGTCATTTTTATAAAAAAAAAAAAAGAAAAAACGAAAAGGGAAAAAGAAAAATTCCTTCCGATCATACGGATCATTTGTTCAGATTGATTGAAAACATATATTTATCTATCCCAAAAATTTGTTCATCAATATGAATTGTCGAAATTATTTCTAGAAATCATATTGATAAGCAAATTTTACTCAATATAGTTCTTAAACTTAATTACCACAAATTCATAACTTATTGAATTGTATTTCATACCAGACATATGTATGTTTTTTTTATCGATTAGTTGAGACATCATCAAAGTGAAAATGGCAAAAAAAAAAAAAAAAGAGAGAAGAAATGGAATGTCCTCGGTTTATTTTTTTTTTCTTCACTTCTATACATTTCGCAATTTAGGACGAATAATATCTTAAATGATAATAGTCAATAAATCATATTAGCTATACCGGCCACGTTTCGCGTGATTGGTTCAACTATTCTACATAAGTAAAAATGTCAATGTTTGTTTGTTCAAAATTTTAAGCCTCCGAAAGTCCTTAAACACGTGCCTTAACTATAACAAAACACGCGCATTTCAAATCAATCCATGAAGAATTTGAAACGTTGTGTGGAAATGAACAACAAACATTTACATTTTTATTCATATAGATTAATTTTCAAATAGTACTTAAAAAAAAACAACAAGACATTATACTGTCATTTTGCTCGAAAGTTTTTAGTTTAAAACTTTTTATTTTTATGACTGCAAAACTAACTCATAACTGGAAAACTTTCGTTAAGAATTAAGAATATTTGAAGCGATTGTAGGAGAGAGATAAATTTTGAAGTATATTTTAAAAAAATAGTTTTTCTCAAAATATTGCTTTACCAACATTTTGATTATTTATAATCGAACTAAAATTTATTCAAAAGTGATGAAAAAATAAAATTATTTTAATTATGGCGAAAAAAAAAGGACGGAACGCTTTTTATTGGTTATTTCAGTAAATAAAAGTTAGAAGTAATTATTATTTGAATAAATTAGATAAAATTAAATACGAAATTTTTATTCAGTAAAATTGTTTTATATGAAATTTATAATTTCTTTGAAATTCCAAAATAAATGGTAAATTTACTTTCTTTAATTTTGAAAGTATCATATATTATTTGAAATCTTAGATGAATGCCAACAGCAAATACCATTTCAATATATCGATGATTATGCTAAACGATGGCTACCAACCTTTAGCATACCTGCAACAGATAGCATTTTTGCTCCCTCACATATAATTCTTTGGAATGGTAATTATTTGTTTTCTTTTTGAGTGTTTATTTTCCAATTTTCAGTATATGTATTATTATAGGTACACATGAATAAGGATAAAAAAAAAAAATTAAGAACAAAAATCATTAAATTGAAACAAAAAATTTTTTAAAATTTATCTCTCTTTCATATATATATATATATATATAATTAGTCTAATTAAACTGCATAGTAGACTGATCATTAGGAAAAAAAAAAAACAAAAAACAAAAAGAAAAATTATTCCAGAAGTAACAAAAGGAAGAGATAACATCGTTGAAGATGATCTAAAATGTTCTGTAAGGGATGTTTTTGTACAAACTGACGATCTCTGGATTTTACGGAATGATAGTGAATTGTTTAAATTCGAGAGCTACAATTATACTAATTATCTCATTGTATGCACTTGGTACTATTGGTATTTATTTATTTAGCATTTTTTGGGATTGTTTATTGAGCAATTAAATATGACACTAATTAGACTGTAAAGTAGATTAATTCTTCAATTTCTATTTAGAAAATTCACATCATTAAATAGAATCGATGATGGAGGAAAAAAAATTCTTAGTAAAACTACAATATATTTGGGTCAAGTTTCGGCAAGCAATAGAAGTTTCCCAAATATATATTCGAATGCTATTCTTTTTAGATATATTTGTTCTTAAATTGCTTCAAATCATTTAGCTATTATTTTTAGTGAATAATATTTTTGTTAGTTTGAAGAAAAATGCTTTTGTTTTTGTTTATCTTCAGTTTTAAAAATTTCAAATTAAGTAGTTTAAAATTTTTCATTTTTTTTTTTATTCAGTGGAAGGGAAGCGAAATAGATGCGAAAATGATGGAAGGCAGTATTATACAATTAAAAATAACTTGCAACAATACCGATTCCGAATTATACTGCATTGCATTCCGGATTGCTGGTGTACATGGTAAAGTCTCTTTTTAGAATTGAAATGATTCAGTAATAAAGATGGGAGTCGGATAAGTTTAAATGTTTATTTATCAGATCAAACTGAAGCCATCCACTCCATTTTCTTGTAATAATGTGGATGTGAATAAATTAAATAAAATATTTATTAGCCTGAAATTAAAAGTTTATTTTCATAAAATTTATACAAAATATTGCCAATTATTTTAAATAGATATGCTAAACAATCAGCAGACGTTATCACTAAAAAACAGAAGCTAGTTTGAAATTCTAGTTCTTAAATTAAAATTAAATTTTTAGTAAATGCTAATTCGGCCTATCGAATGAATGATGTGCAATGGAATCGAATTGAATTAATTATTTGTGTATTACTTACTATACTTCTTGCCATAACATTATTTGGTGGTATTGCATTATGGAAAGTTTGCTGGAAGAATGAAAAAAACAAACTTGTCTCAACTATGCAAATGCAATTTCTTTATCACATGAAGCAACAACAAGTATGCTTTTTCTATTTCTTCAGACTATTATAGTTATCAGTGATAAATGATAATGATAAAAATGATGATTACAGTACCATTTAACAGTCACTGATTGAAATTAATTGTGTCGCAAGTGATCTATGTTCTGATAATCTAATCAATCAATCAGCTAATAAATGGTGCGTGGTTTTCAGGATATTAGTAATTAAACTTATTAGAATTGATGTTAAATTTTTGATTATTTTGATCAATCAGAAACAAGCCTATTAGTATTTTAATAACTTTGTACTTTGAGTTTCTGAAATAAATTTTGCTAAATTTTTTATAGAATTTGAAGTTTTTGATAATGAAATCTAAGTAATAATTATTCTTCAATTTCTCTTTATTTTTTTGATTTTAAATTTTCTTACTTTTATTTGACTGTTATTCGGGTAGAAAAAAATCATCTAAATGTCCATAATTTATAAAATCAAATTATTAAAAGTGTAAAATTTGCAGGTGCATATGCAAGAACAAATAACCTCAATAAAAGCAAGTATTGAAAGGCATCCATCATTTGAAAATGAACCTGATCAATGCTCAACAAATGTTGGAATGCAAAAGAGGAAACTTTACTTTAGTGCCGGTAAATTTCTCCCCATCATTTTTCATTTCTTTTCAAATTTGCTGCTCATGAACAAATAAATCTGAACAATGAGCACAATTTAGTTGTAAAATTAACTTTCTTCGTTTACTTATCTTACCTCCGTTTCGTAACATATTATCGAACTTTTTATGATAATATAAACTGGTCGTTATTCATTCTATTCAGTATGAATTTACATTTTCAAATTTAGTCGTTTAAGACTTTGAAACATGAATTACGAAACATTGAAGCATTTTGCTAGATTATATTTTAATTTCGATTAATAGAATCATTTCAGATTTCTTCGAACCTAAATTAATGGCTAATCCACCGGTTTTAGCCGTGCAATTTGTATACGAATTACGAAAAATGATTGATATAGCGAAGGATCGTATTAGGATGAAACGACATGTTCCGACTCTAACAACTATTTCGGAAGATGGCGAAAATGATGAATATCTGGAAATGCCACGACCACCAAGTCGAATGAATGAGCGTATTGATGAGCTTTCACCAAAATCCCTAAACTCAACAGATTCTGGATGTGATTCGATGAGTGATGAGGATGTTCAGAATCAGCAAGTATCAGCACAAGATCAGGAGCAAGAATCGGAACAAATGCAAAAAATTGATAAAGATGGAAAATGGGATGAAGCTGAATTGAAAGGAAAAAGAAAAGAAACTGAAGAGATGCAATCAGATTCCTGTCGTCAAAAAATCCGTCAATGTACAATAGTGCCAAGTAAAATTCCTGTAATTGGTAATTTGATACCTGGACCAGTTACCAAAGTTGTACAAATTTCCAGGATACCTGCTACAACTTCTTCCCGAGTAACTTTGGTGACAACATCGCAACAGCTTAATCCAAAACCTTTCTTATCTACCGATACATCCAAAACAATTTATGATCAGCAAAATGGTGCGAATGCTTTGGTGGAAAATGCTATTTCATCTACGACATCCAAATTATCAAATTTGATTCCGGTAAAACGTGAACCACCAAATCTGAAATGTATCCTGAATAATGTACCACCACCTTTACCAGAAAGTACTCCGCCAAGTACGCCACCACCGTGTCGCAATCGATTATACAGCGGACGGCGGAAAGCTTATGCCGTTTTTCCAAATAATGATTTAATGCTTAAAAAATCTTTACCGCGGCGATCGAAACGGCAACAACGATTTGGAACAGCTACTGCAGTTGCTGCTGTACAAACAACATTATCAACATTATCACCGCCATCACCAGCATCATCATCAATGTCACAATCATCACCACAGTCATCGTCATCATCATTGTCATCATCATCATCATCATCATCATCCTCATCAACATCATCTTCGTTATCACACGTATCATCAACCACGTAATAAGTAATTTATAGGTCACTATTATTCGGGTTTTACATTTTCTTTTCGTTGACATTTGCAATAATTTGCAAAATTATTTGATTTGCTACTTTTATGTTCTAATAATTTATTCCTTGCGCTGCTTTTTTCTCTTGTTTTCAATAGAAATTAAGCAGTAAAAGAGGGAAATTGATGCCATATTATGTGTTGGGAAATTAAATTGCATTTTTTTATCTTTGAAAAATTGCTAAGACGGCAAGAAAAAGGCAGGCTTTTCTATTTGCATCATAATTATTTTTTTAGGTTAATAAGCAAATTCCCCTCAATAATTTCTTTATTTCTTTTAACATACGTTGACACTTTTTTTGATATGTAAGATTCCGTAAAATTCTGTTCAACATGTCGTTCAAGTGATGTTAATTCCTGTTAAAAGGAGATTACTTATCACTAAATAGCATTTGGAGGAATGAACGAGATAATTTGACTAACTTCAGCTAGAATTTAAGCATATGTGTTGAAAGCAATAAGTTGATGCTTGTAACTAATAATTTAAGATAGTCATGTCTTACGTGGATATTCTCGATTTGCAGCTACATCCCGGAAATGTCGAGAATCTTATTTGCTGCAAACTTTATGCATCCTGGATAGTATGTGAAAAATCTCGGAAAACTTCACTTCACTAAGTAACCGCAAATTTCACATATAAGACCTCAAGGGTACAATCCTAATCAAGATCGCTAGTACTCGAGAATGCATGCTCAAATTTCAAAGCATATAATTTCTACGGATTTTTTTTTCGATGCCATTTATTAGCAATTTGCAGCTTTCCTGCTAATTTAAAATTTTTCACATTCGTATTTTTCTGTAGTTCTCTTCTTTTTTTCTTTATCCAGATATAGAAATACTTTTTTGGCAGTCATTTATATTTATTTTCATTGCTTTCAAGCATTTGTAACGTTACAAGTAACTGTTCTAAATGAATGAATGAGAAACAAAAACAAAATTTAAATTTCATTTAAAATATTCCAGTATGTAAGTTGGATCAGTTGCTTGGTTATTTATCTCAACTATGCTTATTTATCAAACATTATGTATTTATTCAGCAAAAAAACAGAATTCAAAAAAAAAAAATAGCCATAATATATTGTACTATTATGGAATGTTTATTTTTTTTTTTTAATAAGTACTATCCAGAAAGCAAAAAAAAAATCAAATAGATATATGACTCAAAAAGAAAAGAAAAATTTGTACAAATCTATTTATTACACAAATATCAAATATTTTATGATAAATTTCATATGTGTAATAAATAAAGTGGTTTCAATTTTCGCAAATGTTCAGCTATTGCTCAGCAATAATAATAATGCCATAATATTTATTTATTATCAATTATTTTCGCATTTTTTTCTCTTTTGATTTTTATTTATATATTATTGAATTGTAAATGGAAATATTGTACATTAGGTGTATTTTTTTACTTTTATCAAAAAAAAAGAAATGGCATTAATATTTGTCATTATAGTATCAATACTTCGGATGAAGGAAACTTCATCAAGCTAATTATCATATTGTAAATGTATTATTATGTCGAAGTTTCTAATTATTTATGGATTGAATGCAGTTACTGAATCAGCCAATTTTTATCAACAGTCTTTATCGCTAAATGAATGAGGAAATTTATTCGAAATATTTTAATCAGTTTCAAAAAATAAAGGAAATACCATTTTAGAGAATTCCGTCATTTGACAAATACCCTGCATTCATCAATGGAACAAATATTGATAATTCTGATGAATAAAATTCTTTCAAATGTACTTTTTATAAAGGATACGACATTCGATTCATGAATTAATGATGACAGCAAATTTTCACAATCTATCATTTATCATAGTTATTGTTTTAGGCTTGGACTGGACTTGAATACAAAATTTGAACATTAAACAAACATAATACAGGAAAATTATTTTATTGTGATACATAAGATGAGTCGAACCCGTTGCTAAATATACGACTGCACTTGATGTATTCAGTGTTTAGATTTGAATTTCTATCAATTTTTTTATTTGGTTTAAATTCAGTAAATACAAATTCTACAAAATTCAAAGATGTCCAACAAAAAAAAAAAATCCCTCAAATTGCTAATTTTTATATAATTGGCAATGGCATAATATTTTGTTTTTCTTTTTACTTTTTCTTCAATGCTTATAATAAGAGAATATTTTCATTAAATTTTCTCGTATTAGTATGAAATATTTATGACATCATTGATAAATAACTGACATACAAGAGTCATAAATAGATTCAGTTGATTTTTTGAGGTGACAAAAGAAAAATAAATGACAGCAACTACTTATTTAAAAACGAAAGGAATTTTCTATCACTATATGATAAAACTTTTTTATTTTTTCCTTTTTCTGATTTTTGAGAAATTTTTGGAACGGACAATTTGAATTTCAATTTTCTATTAATCAATTATTATAAGCAAACCTTTTATAATAGATATGCGAATGATTAATGTGAAAGATATAAAACAATCATGAAAGATAATTAGTAAACCATCAAATAGCAGTATAATTGCTATAACAATTCCAATTCAATTATGCATTTTGAGATTAACGATACAATTGCTCTTTTCTCTTTTATGTTAATGTAAATATGTCAAAAAATGAAAAAACCGGAAAAATAAATTATAATAAGAATTGATGGGAGAATGTTTATGTAATATAACATAAAATTTGTATATAATTTATTTAGTTGAATATTATATCGTAAAAAACTTTAGTTGAATATTATATCGTAAATTAAGAAGTCATAATTTTTTAGCGCAAATCTCAGAGTAAAGGTACATTTCTATTCATTTAAAATTGAAACATTAACTGAAACATAAAGTAACGAAAGTGAAAGTAACAACGATATCAGAAATTTCATGAAACCGGGCTTGTGCTACAGCTATTATCTCTTAAATCAACGCAAATGGTTAGAGAATTTCTTGCTTATTTTACTAATTTCATGGAATAATTTATTTAAAAAAACATTCTCGTACATTGAGACGAAAGATAAAGATAAAAATGCTTCCAAATTATTTCATATCAATTATTTTTAATTGAATTTTTTGTAGATATTATCATGTAAACAAGCACTTGTGCTTACATTGTATAGCATTATAACGAATAAAATCCGTTCTATATATATATTATCTTTATTATCGATTAATCATTAACTTGAATTTACATGACCGATTTATTAATTATTAAAAAACATTTCTTTGAAAACTCTTTGAAACTAATGATTCACTGATGACTTATTGAAGGACGATCGCTTCTTTAAAATTTTTCTTTATTTTTTTATTAAAGATGATCCCTTTTTATTGACATTATTCAGGTAGAAGAAAGCAAAGCTAACATAACGAAAGAAGGAGGAAAATCAAATTTTTAATTTTGAAATATCATTGATTATCAAAATAAAAGAAGAAAGACCTTTGAAATCAGTATTACTTTTTCAACAATCAATTCAATTTTTTCATCTGAAATTCTCGCATTCGAGAATATTAGTTCGCTTCTTAGAAAAGTATTTGCAAAGAACATTCAAATTTTGAACATGCATTTAATCGAAATTAAGAAGATACAGATCATGTTTGATTTTGTTTTTCATTTCATCTTATCATTGCTTATTGCCAAGATTTATTTGCTTGCTGATTGCAACGAAGAATTGAAAAAAAAAATTGCAATAAATCAAAAGTAGAGAATAAGTTTTTTTTTTCCTTTAAAATATGACTTAAACAAAAAAAAAGAAAATATTCTGTTTGTCCTATTTATAGATACTCTAACTAAAGGGGGTAAGCTAATAATTTGTATTATAAATTTAAATTCCGAGAATTTTTTTTTTTTTTTTCAAATCATTTCATGTATATAAAATTACATCGCGATATAAATTATGAAAAGGAATTGTTTTCATGGTTGAAAGCTTTGATAATAATTGATTAATTAGATTTTACCCCAACTATTTTTTGCAACCTTCTTAATGGCATATCAAGCAAAAGTTAATTAAAAAGAAAATGAAATAAAGCATTATAGAGAATGCAGGAATCTAATCGAAGTTATGCAAATATGAAATGAGAGGTGGTAGAATTATTTTGATGAATAAATAAGTTTTTATCGTTGATTCAGCTGTTTCTAAGCTATCACATGCCAGTGTAGATATATGTATGTTTTTACCTGTGTATAGGTAATGAGCATGAGTATGGGCATGAGTATGGATATAGGTATGAGTATAGGTACAAGTATAGGCATGGATATGATGAATATTTGTGTTAGAAGTAGGAATTTAACTTATTAAATTGAGTGATGAGGTGAGGTATAGGAGTGAGAATACGGGAAAGGTACCTTCGAAGTGATCATTTCATTGTAGAAAAAGAATTGAAAAATGGAAAGTGCTCAGTTATGAAAGTATTTTCGATGAAATATATGCTTGTATGTCTGAAATATGAATGTATGTTTGTGTACTGAAAATGGATTATAAAATGAACTGATAGCATTATGCTCTTTAAGAGCGGTTGCTAAGAGCGACTATTATTTGAATGCAATATTCAACTTTTTAGATTCCAACAATTATCCAAAGATATATCCGAAACAGATGGCGGAAAGTGTACGTGTCATATGTCGTTGTCGTCCATTAAATGATCGTGAATTAAATCTTAATTCACAGGTAAAATTATTCATTTCTATTCGTTTATTTCTTTTTTTTTTTTTTTTTTTTGCACCCTTGTCATCTTCTTTTTTGTTTGTTTGTTTACTTTCGAAACTTACCAATGAAACAGTACATTTATTAGAATTAAAAATAATTTGAATTATTTTCGGCAAAATATTTGATGGTTTTTTCTTTTTTTTGCAAAAATAATGATGTTTATTATAATAAATATGCGCAAATTTTAAATTTCCTTCAAATGAATTTCATTAATTCTAATAAAAAATGTACTATTTCATTGTTAAGTTTCAAAAGTTTAAAAGAGAATAATGAAGGAAGAATGATACATGCAAAGCAAGATAAATTGCATATCACTGAATTTAAAATTTAGAGATTTCAATTAAATTCGAGATTTTGCTATTTTCCGGATGAAATTGTGTTGGACTTGTTTTACCTGATTTGTTAAATTTATTTTACGTAGTAAATAAGTAATTAAGTGATATTAAGTTTAAAGTGATGTCTTTATTGTAACTATAATTACATAATTAATTAATAAATATATATCAGTACTTATCCTCAATCAAAACTCTTTAACTTCCTGAAATTAATAAAGTTTAATCGGATGGTGCACTTTATTCAGATATTATTTTTTAAAAATCGTGATATTGATATTTTCATCACGATAATGTCATCAGAATAATACTATCACGATTTCATCACCATGATTTTATAATGTTATATCACGTCAATAATCACAATGCTTAAAATAGAATTAAAAAGAAATCGAAAATTTCTCTTTTCCGACATTCTGTCATATTTTTATTCTTAAAGTTTTTTTTTCTATTGCACCATCAAGTAGTGCATCATACATTTTTATATGCATTCTTTTTTTAATCTTTTAAAGATTGATTTTGAATTGAAAATAACTTAGATATTGGAACACATATTTTTATATTGAAAAAAAAGTTGAATTTCTTGATTATTTATTAAAAAGCTTTTATTTTTTATTTTTCAGAATAGAAGGGAAGAATAAAAGAAATGTAAATGATTTTACATTTGTATTTTGATTTCATTTTTTCTTTCCAATTCCAAAATTTTCTCTCTTTTTTTCTGAAATTCTGTTTTGTTAGAAATGAATTTTTATTGTTAATATTATTCATCAAATATGATCTTAAGTTTTACTAACATACTTTTTCTAGTAATTCGAAACAAATACATGGACCAAATAAATACACATGAGCAAGTTAGGTATGAAAATCATAATATAACTCATTCAATTATCATTAATCGCTCAATATATTTTGAACAATTTTTTTGTTTTTTTGTTTTTTTTTTTTTTTTTTGAAAATTTGAAATAAAAGTTCGAAATTCAGGTATGTGTACAAATGGATCAAAGTTGTGGACAGGTGATCCTACAAGGTGAAAATGGTTGTACGAAACAATTTACATTTGATGGTGTTTACTATATGGATGCAACAGCCGAACAGATTTATAATGAAATTGTTTATCCGCTTGTAGAAGTAAATGTTTTGCATAATAATTTTAATAAATTTAATAATAAAGTAGTTTAAATTTAATTTAATAACAATTTCATTAAATTTTTGATTATTTGGCACTTTGAGAGACTTGACAAAATAAGTCCCAATTTTTTTTCTGAGAATTCATAAGTAAAATTATCGAAATAAGAAGTTATAAACAAAAAAAGCATCATTTAAGAGTCTAAAGGATAAGCCTTATCATCCTAGGCTTATTAACAAGAAAAAATTAAGTACCGTTACAATGCTAGACAAAAAGCAAACGTTAAATGAATGCTAGATTTAATATAAAACATTTTCTTTGGAAAATGATTTGTATTTTATTTTTGAAAATAAAATCAAAATTTTAATTCAATTTGGTTTTATGTTTTGTGAATGTTAAGTGATTAAATGATTACTTGTCGTATAGTTTTGCTATATTTTTATAATATAATACAATTTCACGGTTCAATCAAATAACATTGAATATATACCACCTACGAAATTAAATACAAATGTGACATAATTATTTCTACTTTATTGATAATATATAAAAATTTCTTTCTGCTTTGACTTTTTTTTCAATTTGAAATAATTTAAGTAATTTTTTTTAACTATAATTTTTCGTTCTTCCTTATATTATATTGTAAATATTATTTGTTATATTGTAAACAATTGTCGAAATAAACAATTATAAATAAGAAATGCGCTTTTTAACAGTCTCTTTGTTTAAATTATTCTAAATGCTTCAGAATTTCTCGAAGTTTAACTTATAAAGTAAATGAAATTAATACAAATGTACTGCATTCTTTACAGAGTGTTATTCAAGGATATAATGGTACCGTATTTGCATACGGTCAAACGGGTTCCGGTAAAACTTATTCGATGCAAGGCGATGATAATGTCCCATCTCAAAAAGGTATCATACTTCGAGCATTCGAACACATCTTTGAAGCAACAGCAACCACTGATAACGCCAAATTTTTGGTCCATGCATCGTATTTAGAGGTTCAATTTCTACTTTTATTTTTAATTAATAATTGCAAGTTTTAAAAATTAAAAAATGGAAATTTTTGATATTTTGGCATAAAAAGAAGAGAAACTTTTCTTTTTATCTGAAATTAAAATTTTGATGAGTTTTGATACTTTATATTAGAAATGAATGAAAGTTTCAAATTTTAAAATTGTGAAATTCCAAATGATTGAATTAGCATTTGAGCATTAAATATCGTAGACGATTTTGATATATTTTATAATTATTTATTTAAATTTAAAAGTTAATTTAGTAGTATTTATAGATTTACAATGAAGAAGTACATGATTTATTGAGTACGAATCACAACAAAAAATTAGAAATCAAAGAGCATAGTGAACGTGGTGTATATGTTGCTGGATTATCCATGCATGTATGTCACGATTACAAAGCGTGTCAAAGGTTAATGAAGGAAGGCTCGGAGAATCGTCACGTTGGAGCAACTTTAATGAATAAGGATTCTTCTCGATCACATTCCATTTTTACGGTTTATGTTGAAGTAGCACTCAATAACGGATCAATACGAATAGGAAAATTAAATTTGGTAGATTTGGCAGGCAGTGAAAGACAAGCAAAAACTGGTATTTTCAAATATTTATTTCATAAATTTGAACAAAAAATATTCATCAAGATTGAAATTTTAATATAAAGTTTGTCAAAAATTTTACAAAAATTTCATACAAATAATTGAGCTGATAAGAAAGATAAAAATGATATTTAAATTAGATTATGATAATGGGAGCCTTTCTTTCTAAGGTACTACTGGTGATCGTTTCAAAGAAGCAACCAAGATTAATCTTTCATTATCAGCTTTGGGAAATGTGATATCAGCTTTTGTAGATGGCAAATCAAAACATATTCCTTATCGTGATTCAAAGTTAACACGCTTGTTAAAAGTGAGATTAAAATAATTAATATTTCAAATGTTTTTTTTTCTTTATTACTACATAATTTTTGTAATTTTCGATGAAGTCCAATTTTAATATTTTTTAAATAAAATGTATGGAAGTAGGAAATAGTTCAGTAATGAGTTTTCGATAAAAGCAAAATAACTGATATTATTCAAAAGTTTTAATTAAGATTGGGATATCTAACATCATCCAGGGGTTTTAATTAAGATCGCATAAATAATATTTAATTATGATTAAAAAAAGTGAATAAGGCATTGATTGGTAAAAATTAGATAATTTGAAATTATATAAATTATAATGGATCGATAAGATAAACAGGATAATTTTCTTTTTCTAAAGAAAAAAAGCTCTTTAATAATTTTCTTCTTTTTCTTCTGCTTGTTTTTTCAGGATTCATTGGGAGGAAACATGAAAACGATCATGATTGCTTGTATATCATCTTCCAGTGATAATTATGATGAGACTCTTTCAACTCTAAGGTTAGTTGATAAGTTACTGTTAAGTATTTCAAAATATCAAAGTTATATTCACTACTTGTCTCACTATAAACAGACATTAAGAGTATGATTTTGATTTTAATTTAGGAAGGGAAAAAGTGCGGAATTATATCTGATATAAAAAATTTTCTCATCTTCTACAATTCTTTTCAAGATATGCAAATCGTGCGAAAAATATCAAAAATAAGCCAAGAATTAATGAGGATCCGAAAGATGCATTACTTCGGGAGTACCAAGAAGAAATTCAACGACTCAAAGCTATGATACAAGGCGGTAAATGTCATTTATGCTTGATTTGCTGTCTGATAAATTGATGAATTACTGATAAAACAAATTAAATGTATGAAATATGTGATATATTTTTGCTTAATTCGATACTCGAGAATGACGCTGACTTTAGAAATATTGACTGAAAAGGTGTAGAATATTAGATTGAAAGAATTAGATTCCAATAAACTTGAATGGATATTCACATAGGTATGAAAAAAAAAAAAACAAATCAGAATTTTAATTACTTGAACTTAGTATGGAAATTACAACTTTGCAAGGAGCAATCGTTAAGGTATGTCGAGCAAAAAAGAACAACAAAAATTGAGAAAGAATGTTTACATTATTAGTTGATTAGAAAAATATTCTTGAAATGAAATGAAAGTGATGACAGTCGGAGCAGATAGTATTCCAATCGAAAAGATATCAAAGATTGATACGATTTCTGAAACAAATATGATAAAAAATTAACAGAAATATGCGAAAGGATATGAGACAAAAGGGCGAGAAAAAATGAAGGGATTTCATTTTAATTATAGATAATAATATACACACGAATTCGAATGAACTGAATGAAGAACGTGAACAACTTAAAGCTGAATTTAATGCAGCAATCAACGAGCTACGATTACAGTATCAAAATGAACAAAAAAGCAAAGCAAAATTGCAAGAAGAATATGCAGCATTGAAGGAACAATACGAGAGAGCAGCAGAAGCATTAGAAATTGATCGTAATTTAGACGTTGGTGAAGCAAGGAAACGATTACAAATTTTGGAAAAACAATTTGTTGGTGGTGAACAAGTTGGTCGTCTTACTTTTTAATTCATTCGTTCATTTTCAATCTGTGAAATGATAATTTTAACTTTATTATGAGGAATTGAATGGTAGTAATTTTTGAAATTTTTTATTTACAAAAATTATAGGCAAATAATGAAGCACTCAAAGAACAACGACAGATTAAGATGAAGGAAGCAGAAAAGAAAATGGAAAGACTTGCCGGTAAGGCGGAATTTTTTTTTCCCGAATCTCATGCAAATATTTCACGAGAATCTTGTTTCAACAATCATATATTTTGATTTAACAAGTTGCACGATTGGGCTTTATTATCTAAGTCTAGTCTTATTTCTGATTGTAGAATAGTTTCGTTAAACTTCAAAACAAATCAACAAATATGTAACTGATTATATTCCCTATATGTTAATATTATTGAATTCTTGTTTGAATCGATATGGTCCTGCAAGTTTGACCTCGTCATAGATGACGCTGACCTTTATTGACCAGTCAAAGAGATATGAGCCAATCAAAGCCCAAGTTAACGGTGGACTAAGCTGAATAATTGTGTTTCTGTTGCATATTGTCATCGGAACATATGATTCGAATATTCCTCAGCATCAGAATACATGATTCTGATAATCCTAAATTAAATTACTTAAATAATTCTGAAAATCCTCAGAGTTTTCAGCAGTGATATTATAATGAAAAAATAATGTTGTCATTTTATGATTAATAATTGGAATACTAATTAAATTCCGGGAAAAAGTTTGATTTTGAAGATTTGGATTTTTACTTGTAATTTTAAAATATAGCAATTTTTCAGCAGCATTAAATGTACACAGTGATGATCCATTACTTCATGTTTATAGTTCAACACAGGAAAAGTTAGAAGCAATTACGGAAGAATATAATAAGGCTAAATTAAAAGTAATGTTTTCTTCTGCAATGCTTTTCAAATATAAAACATTCAGGTGTTCCAATTTTTGATTGCTAATTAACTTTAATTGCTACTTTACCAAAAAGTAATTGTGGATAAAAAAAGAGAATTTGATTTAAATTTTCTCAAAAAATGTACGCAACAGCTCAGTCATTAGTCAAGTAGTTGATATTTTGAAAGGATTAGAAATTCTAATTAGAAGAGAAAATTTGAAGGAATTTCGAAATAATTAATAAAATTGTAATTTATAGATACAGTCGCTAGAAAATGATATAGAGGATTTACATGGTGAATTTGAGCTTGATAGGCTTGATTATTTGGAAACAATTAGAAAGCAGGATCAACAAGTTAAGTTATTACAGCAAATTTTGGACAAGGTAATATGTTACAATTTTACTTATTACCACTTAACTGAATGATTTTTTTTTCGCAATGATCGAGTATCCATTTTTTTCTTTTGTTTTAATCTAATGTATTTTCAGCTCAACATTTCTGAATCTCTTTTTCTTTCCTTTTTTTAAAACTTAATACTTAAAACTGATGTATTATATATTACATATGGCATTTTAGATACATCCGATGCTTAAAAAAGATTGCAATTATTTTAATATGGAAAAAATTAAACGTGACGCAATGTGGAATGAAGATCAGGGAAAATGGATTTTACCGGATTTAATCATTCCTCGTACCACATTACCTTATGCTGCACCTGGTATATTATTTTAATAAAAAAAATGATTCGTTTTTTGCTGAAGGATTTGTGTTTAATCTGAAGAAATATTTAAAATGATTTAAATTTTGCTAATTTTTCAAAAATTATATTTCCATTTTTGAAATTATAAATTTGAATTAGACATATGCTAATTTTAGTAACAGCTGGTGGCTTAGTTGATTCGCATAATTCGTTATCTTTGGATACAAAAGATGACTCATCGAAACTTAAACAGGTAAATCAACAGTAAAATCTTACTTTTTACCAAAATTAGCCTGTAAAGAAATAGAAAGGAACTGTTTAATTTTTGAATTTTATTTCCATTTTTCCTTAAAATTTAAGTCCGAAATCGGCATTTAAGTAATTCTGTTTTCGTTTTCCTTCCGACTTATTCTCTTGTTATTTCAGAAATTCCTGCTGATTGCTGAAAAAATTAATTGCTATTAGAATATAAAAGTGCTATCTTTTAATTTCCAAGCATTTTCAAACTTAAATTTACACTGTCTTTTCCTTCTATCGTTAATTTCTTGTTAATTTCCCGACAAAGAGAAAAGGTTCCTAATTTAAAAAAAAAAAAAAAAAGAAAAAAAATCATCCGGAATGGTTTTCCAGTGGTTTATTTTAAAATTAGTACAATTATTATAATAGATCTTAACAAAGAGAAGTTATAAAATCTGAAATATCATAGAGATTGGCAAAAAGTGCGGAAGAAAATATAGCAAGCAATTATTTCAAACCGTTCAGCAGGGATGGTCTTATGAACAAATACAAAGCCGATCGGAATCGTACAATCGGTAAGAATTCCGGAAAATCTCATTATAATTTTGTTTTTTTTCGAATTTCTTTTTTTCTCACGTTAGAAATTGATAGGTATACCTTCAACAAAGCTATGTTCCATTGCTATCCGTTTAGTAGACTATTTTGGGAGAATAATTTATGCCACCATATTCGATCTATGTACTACTGGAAGTATGGCAAAACAAAAATATCCATTCCAATTATGATGATCTTATTAGGCCTGGATATACTTTCAGAAATGAAAGTTGTACCGGATAATGTAATGTCAGAAAATGATATGAAAATTCTATTCAAATATTTCATGTTTTTTTTTTCCATTTAATTACGTCATTTTCATTTCATTTTTACATTGTCAGATTCACGATTCGATAAATATACGCTACCTCGAAAACAGTGTAATGATTTATTGAGAGGTGTTGTATACACGGATGAAATCTACGAGAAGCCTTCCATTTTCCGGAAACCGCAGCGTCTTGAAGCACTTTCAGTGAAATCAAAATAATCATAATGAATTTCAATGAACTTATTTTTGAACAGATAGGATTCATAGATGACTCTTTTTTTTCTTCGAATACTTGTATTCCTTTAATTTTCACATCAAATCTAACCATTTTTAGCTAAAAATTGATTTATTATAGCCAATAAATATGATCAGCAATTGAATCATCTTGAATTATTTACCAGTTTCTTTGCTCAACAAATATATATAATTTCTGGAATTCATGAGAAATTTTTAAATATCTTCTTTTCTTTTATTTAATGTCGCTCTCATCATTTTTTCCTTTTTCTTCTTGATCAAAGTTGTTATCGATTATTCAATCATATATTAAGTTATATTTCGTTTAGTAATTAAATTATCTTAAATTTAGTAATTAGATTATGTTTGGGTTAGTAGTAAAAAGAAAATTAAATTATATTCAGTTTAGATAATTGAGAAATTTATGTAAAATAACAGTCCCAATTTTCATATATTATAAAGGCATTTTATTTTAGATTATGCATTAACTGTCATTGATTGCTCAATCATTTCGCGATATGATATGGTATTTAAAAAATAGTACAAATAATAAACACTAAAATTATAAACAAAAAACAACAAACAACAACAGCTGAAATAATTACAGGACAGTGGTCATTTCTCATTTCATTCTGGACAAATGAGGAAAATGTTAAACAAAATTAATGCATTATTATATCATTCTAGATATCATAATAAATGTTATTAAATATATTATAATACAAGTTCTACATTTTCAATTTTCTAACTTGCTTACTAAAATCATTGCATTTGATAACATCTTTACCGTACCGTATCGGACGTATTGAAATTTCTTAAAATATTACTAATTACAGATATTGATAATTAAAACAAATACTAAATAAGTATTCATCACTAACTAAAAAGTAATAAATACCGCTTTAGTGTTTATTTGTGATTAAAAAGGTTTAGGGCGTTATCATCATTGTTTTAACCGAAATATATTTTTCGGGAAGAAGAATAAGACGATACAATTACAGCAGCAATTCATTGATTAGTTAAAGATATGGAACAGTTGTTCCGACTAATCAGTACATCACATTTTGGCATATTTCAACCTCATTTCCCTTTTCTTAATTCCATAAAATTCCTCCATCCTTCTTCATTCTTCTTTTCCACTCGCTCCCTTTATCTTTCTCCAATATCCATTCCTTTTTCGTTGCACCTCTTTTTTTTTTCTTTAAAGTCAAAATTTTTAATGGGTAAAGCTAAGATTCTTTTAAATTAACATAATTGGCACGTGAAATTCAGAAAAATTATCGATAGCGATGAGGAATTCCGAAATTGATCAATCAGGCGGAGTTATTGTCAGTGTCGCCGAAATGAGCGAGGAAGATTAAGAAATGTGATTTCTTTGTTTTAAAGGAAGCAAATTGTAATCGTTGGTAGTTGTAAAAAACCATATCTCTTTGTTTCAAATTAAATGGCTTTGTTAAGTTGCTTAAGCTTATTTTATGACTATGTTAAATGCTTAACCTTTGTTTCATACTGTTGTAATCATACCATAAAAGCGCTGTCATGCGCTAACAAAGAAAAGCCTTCTCATGTTACGGAAATGCTCCTTTGAGCATCATTTTAAAGAAAGGCTAACGAAGGATGCGGTTGGTTCCACCGTCTGGGTTTTTTTTTTTAAGTTTCTTCTTAATGATATCCTTTATCCTCTTTTCTTATATTAACTATTCGTCATTTAAATTGTTATGTTGATATAATTGATTTGTATGTTATCGTGTTATCTAAATTTCTGTAATAAAGGTTTAATTACCCAAGTTTGAGATACCGCGAGATATTCGATAAAATTACGAGAAAAACAAGAACCCTTATTTTGTCACGGTTAAGAAGATCGGCGACATCAAAGAACAGTAAAATTTTAAACGTAAAAAAGGAAAAATTTAAGCTTTATTAACATATTATTCGGATTCCATAAAAGTAAGATACAGTGCTATTCCTATTTCTTGATCAAATTACATTAATCATTTCAGAAATAATTGGTAAAATTAAATTAATGCAGAAATTTAAAAAAAAAAAATGAAATTAAATAGGGAATGGAAATAGGCCAAAAAAACATTCGAAATTTTCCTTTTTATTTTTCTGATCATTAAAAATGCATAACGCTTAACGCTTAATAGTTGTGATACAAATGTAATTTTTTCCAGTGATTCATAAATGAATTGTTGGTTGAAAGGAAAATTTCGATTTATGAAATATTTAAAATCCATTCTACTCAATTTAATTGCTGTTTAGTCTCCTATCAAATTACCAGCATTAATAACTAAGAGTGATAATAACAATCAATGATTATCAAATGATAGAGTTGAAATAGTATTAATTAATTATGAAGTTGCGAGCAAAAATAAAGCTCTTTAGGTTTTGATAAAACAGCACAGTTAAATCATTTCTTATTTTTGAATTTTTTCGAAAAATTTTATTTCATTTTGATTTTATCATGATTTTTGTGTTAATTTTCGAAATTTTTTATTGTAGAATTTAGAGAATTTGATTTTCTTTTATCAAAAATGAAAAAATCTTTATCTAGAAAATTATAAAAAATTACGTAAAAAGAGAAAAAATAGGGAAAAAAAATAAAATAATGATCAAAAATAATATAATGATAAAAAAACTAAATTCATTGATGACCAAAAATGAAATAAGAAGAATATGATCAATGTAATTAAATGAAAGTGAAATTTTTGCAATAATTTGTGATAATTCTAGTGATAATTAATTACTCAATTTTTGTAATTGTGGGAGAAGTGAAGAAAGCATCGTAATTATACATATATAAAGTCATTTATTACAATCAATTCTAAAAATTATAAATGATAATACACGTAAAGAAAAGTTTTGAAATAAAGCTTTCCAAATAAAAATTTTTGGAAATGAATAATTTTAATTTCATTAAAAAATTTTGCATGTATATTAAAATTTTCTAAAATTTTTACGAATAAAGTGACAAAAAAAAAAAAAGAGCAAAATATTTGATGTATTTATTAAAATCCAGCTGGATAATTTCCTGTTTCACGTCGAAAATCACTATTTCCATAAATATAACCATCTTCATTTACTATAAGTGCTTGTACGACACTTTTTAATTTTCGTTTTACTGTCATATTTTGATTGCGTTCATCGCTCAAATTCATTATAATTTCCTAAATTTCATGATTTTTTCAAAAAAAAAAAAGTAATAATATAAGCAAAGAATGAATTAATTAATAAGATAATTGACTTCCTAAATTTTATGATTTGATAATTGACTTTCTAAATTAAATAATGGAATTATGAAAAAAATGAATTAACTGATAAAATAATTCATTATAATTTCCTAAATTTTATGATTTAATTAAATAATATAGATCAAGAACTAATTAATTAATTAATTAATTAATATAATGATAATAAAGAAATAATTTACTTTAGGTATCGAAGATTCATATAAAGTTGTTGGTGGTAAAAATTGATTATGAAAACGTGGTGCATCAATAGCTTCCTTAATTGTTGCATTAAAAATAAGTGAATGTATAACGGTTTGTGCTACAGCTGAAATAATAATTGAACCACCGGATGCACCAACAACCATTTTTACCTAAAAAAAAAAAAGAAAAATCAATAATAATTTTATAATTAATTTGAAATCTTACTTAAAATTAGACTTAAATGCAAAAATAATTACTAATTCAAGTATTCAAATTAAAATAGTTGAGATGATTTCGAAGATAGTTTGAAGTATGAGCACAAATCAGAGTAGAAAAAAAAAAAAAAAAAAAAGATAAGTGCAATGTAAAAGCCAAAAGTTTTAGAGCTGTTAGATAAAGGGTACATCAAAAGATCTTAGTTAAATAAGAATTGAAAAAATCTTAACCTGAAATTAAACTAGGAAAAAAAAAACGGTTGGTTCAAAGAAAATGTTTTTAAAAAAATTTACTTCTACAAAATGAATAATGTTACGAAAAGAATGGCATTTTAAAATTTTATTTATTAAACAAATCTGTTTGATTTAATTTATCAAATCAGATAATTTTAGCTGATAATTCGATTTATCTTATCTTATCAGCATATTATAGATTAAATATGAATGAATAATACCGTGAAAAAAATATTTTAAATATCATATTTTAAATAGCTTTTTTTAAATATCAACTTTAAATAGCTTTTTTAAATATCAATCATTGAATAAACTATTTCAACAGTAATGTAACAAGTTTGGATAATTCAACTAACAAATTTCCAATAATTTAAATTTGATCTAGCAAATATGTAAATTTCCTTATAACATTGTTTGCAATAATATTGAGAAATATTAGTTCACCATTTTATTACATTCCTATATTAGTCATAAATTAATGAATAAAAGTTACACGAAAAATTTGAGATTTTTTCAAATCATAATTGGTATTTTAATCATTCATTTATGCATTAATATTATTTTTATCCTTAAAATCTAACCTTTTTTGTATTTTTATCATAAATAATCATAGGTGACATGCTACTTAACGGTCTTTTTCCAGGTTGAATGTAATTTGCCGGCGATGGTACGAATCCAAAAGAATTTGATCGTTTAGGAATCGAAAAATCATCCATTTCATTATTCCAAACAATTCCAAGCGTTGGTGAAATGCGAAATGAACCCAATCTGTATTATAATTTGTTTAAAGAAAAAAAGGCTTCTTTTTTTTCTTTATGATACAAATTTTCGAATTCCGTTTTAATTTTAAGATTTTATCATGAAAAAAAGCGAAAATTTTAAATTTCACAATATCCAAAAAGAGTATTCGTTTTTTTTTTTTTAAAGCAATATTAAAAAGAAAAAAAAAAGATTAATTAGTTTTTTTTTTCCTTATTTCCTTTCTAGACTTTTTTTTTTTAGAAAGAATAACATGATATTGAAAGAGTTTATGATGAATGTTTCTTCTTTTTTTTGTAAACCTTTTTGAAATTTGTTTTTAAAAAATGCAATCAAAATTTAATTAGCTATTTGTTTGCAATATTAGTGATAAATAATAACTAATCAAAGGAATTTATTTTAAAACGTCATATTTTCTCTTCGATTTATTAAAAATCAATTTCAAGTACTTTTTTTTCTTTTTGTCACAACAAGTAATCATATCTCATATATCGAGAAAAATGGTATACTGTACATGCAATCCAAACTAAAATTTGATTGATTACATGAGGAATTATTTACCGTTTAACCTTTCACCTTATTTATAAACTTATTTTACTATATTAGAAATGCAAAAAATGAAATAATATTAATTTCATTAAATTGCTTAGATTAATAAAAAAATAATCTTACAAGCGATTAATGGTACTCGTGCATGATACCGCATTATTATCACGATCAATGGTTGATACATGCGATGTACCATGATCTTCCGGTTGTTGATACAAATCACTTGCATATGCATCTAATGGTTGAGCTTTATCTTTGATAAGAGAACTGATATGTTTCACGTAGGATCTAAAAATTACAAAAGTAAAAAAACGAAAAAAAATCTTTGAATCGATTAATAAAACAAATTAACTTTGAATCTGGATAAAAAAATGTTGAAATAATTAAATGATTTAAAATAGATAAAAAATTATTAAAAAAATTAATAATAATAATAATCAATATAAAGGTATTTAAAAAAGAATAGGAAGTGAAATTTTGCATATTAAGATGAAAAAAAAAATACAAAAATTCAAAAATTTTTCCCAACTTTCAATGATTCAGTTTGCAATTACTCTTCAAAAAAGAAAAAAGTCAAAGTTTAACTAATTCACTTTTGAATCATCTTTTCTGCAAGTTTTTGAGCTTCTGGAACAAAAGCAGCATCGCCAAGTTTCGTTCTTTGAGCATAACCAAATTTTTCTGCTTCAATAAAGCGATGATAAATTAATGGATCATCTCTATCAAATCCACTTTTTCCATCATAAAATTCTAAAAAAAAAAAAAAAGAAAAAAAAAGAATGCATTATGCATCAATTGGATAATATATTTGATTCATTTTTCAAATAATCTATAAATTAAAATTTAAGAAATAAAAAAATTCAGTAAATTTTAAATTTTTAAAAAAAATTTTTTCCAAACTTTATATTATATGCTTTATATATTCGAATTTATACATTCTACAAATCTGATTATCAATAACAGAAGAGAAATAATTCAGAAATGTTTTACCAGCTATAGTTGATATGATACTTTGAGTAACAGCAGATGAACTTGGTGGTGGTGGTCCACACATGACATAATTATCAAGAAAATTTTTGGTAATAATTGGTACTTCATCAATTTTTGTTTCGTAATTACGTAAATCATCTAAGGATACATAACCACCTGAAAAAAAAATTAGTGCCAAAAAATTGAAATATATTTTAATAAGTTAATAAATAGCATTGAATTTATTTCATTTCTTTTTTATCTATACAAATAAAAAATATAAATGTTCTTTGTCACCAAATTTAAATCTCCGAAAATTCATCACCGATTGCTTTGAAATTTTGGCATAATGTTACATTCGAATAGGCGCATTTTTCCTTTTTTATAAACATACCTATGTTTTTTTTTTTTTTTTTCCACCTATTAAATCTGTAACAGGTAAAAGTAAATGAATTCATTGACCACGCCTACTTTCTGTATTCATCCGGAGCTGGCCGCGAGAAAATGTGGCCGGCCGTATAGACTAATCATAAAATAATGTACATGAATTTTGCATAAAATTTCATATTATTGAATGATTTAGCCGGAATGTAAGAACAAATAAAAAAATATTTTAAATTTCAATCAAAAACTTCCATGCAAAAGCAAATTCAGTATGCATTATATGATAGATTAGAAGTAATGGATTTTATTTCGATAATCCATTTTTTTTTGGAAATATAATCAATATAAAGAATTCTAAAATCTTACCATGTTCCTCAATTTCAGCAGCAATTGTTTGAGCAATTCCACCTTAAAAGATTATAATTTTAGCTGATTAAATTTATTCGATAAATTATAAAAATAAGCATTTTGAACAAAAAAAAAAAAAAAAAAAAAAATGGTTTAGATTGAATTAGTTGCAATTGTTATTTTGTATTGGACATGTTTTATTGAGTTAAAAAAAAAATTGAAAACTATTCGGGTTTATTCCCTTTTATTCGAGATTATCTGAAAAAATCCCATTTTCGCTCGAGATATTTTCGTAACATATTTCTTTATGTTAGATAAAATATTCCTTATAAATATTATAATTATTAATTAATTATTTGCAATAATTTCAATTTTTTAAATAAATATTATGCGCTATAAAAATCTTCAACGTGAGAGATTTATAACAAATAATTTAGCTTAAGAAGTTATTTATTTCTAATTATCATAATTATCATCTAATTATCATCATGTCTACTTAGTTCTTACTCATCTCAACTATAATTCTCAGTAATCATTTCAACATGACATATTTCTTATTAAGCAAATTATAAAAGAAAAAGTTCGATTATTCAGTTTAAGCTGATTCTTTTAAATAACCATTAATTAATGCTAGAATTTTTTCAAAATTTATTTTCACAAATTTAAACAATTTTCTCATTTTTTTCAGCAATTTCTTTTTAAAAAATATACTTAGATAATTTCAAATCTTTTTCTTTGGGAAAAAAAAACTTGGTAAATATTACAAATGTAAAAATCGAAAGATTAAAAGATTAACATTCAAAATTATTTTTCTGACAATTCCCTTCTTTTAAAACTCGACTTTACACACTTTTTTCTTGTTTGACATTTTCGTTCAATTTTCTCATCATTTATCAAATTATTGCAAGCAAAAATTTTATGAAAATTTTTATCGTATCAAATCAAATTTCTTTAAAAAAATAAAAAATTATCATTATTTTGATTCATTATAATGCATATTATCACCAAATATTATCATTATTATATTATCACCAAATATTATCATTATTCATATTACGAATTATAGAAAAATCATGGAACTATTTTACCTATTAACAATAGTTTCATGAATTTTTTACAATCGTACTATGAATTATAATCGTGATAATCAATAAAATTTATTCTTTTCTCGATAAATATTTCTTGAACAACAAATATTGAAGTATATAATGTTAAAAAATTATCTATCACAGTAATTCTCTGATTTATAGATTTCCAATTTAAAAAGATGATAACGTAAAATAAATTTTATTCAAAAATGGATAAATAAAAAATAATTACCGCGATAAAATAGTTGTAATGGATCAGAACTATTTGCAATATTCTGTAATGTAACACCTAGATGATCTCTTGTGATAATATCACCTTCTTTATAGACTTTATCAGTTTTTGGATCCACAAATATTTTCCTTAAAAAAAAAGAAAAAAATTATCAACTTTTTAATTAAACCAATTTTATCTATTTTCTTAAATGTATTATCTTATTATATTTAAAGGAAATTACTAATTCAATTATTTTATTCAGTTAATACATTTTTCATTATCATTGCATCAATGGATGAAATAAAAGAAAAAAAAAGAAGAGATAAAATTAAATTTAAGATAAATTATCACTTAGATTTTAAATTTCCTTCTCTATTCATTTTTTTTTTTTTTTTTTTTTTTTGTCGATTTATCCAACAAAATTAGGAAGAAAAAAAAAAGACATGATCAATAAAAATTTTGTAAAAAAAGAAAAAAACTTTATTTTTTAAAGAAAAACATAAATTTTTAAATTTATTTTCTCTTAATTTATAAATGATAAAAATTTTTTTACTTCAATGATGGTTCAGCCAATATATTTGCTTCTAATTTAACAAGTATTTCTGCTAAAGCTGTCGAAATTGGAAATCCTTCTAATGCTAATTGAATAGATGGTTGAAATAATCTTTGCCATGAAACTTTACCACTTCCAAAAAGTGAAAATATCGTCCATAAACCGTGTAATTCGGAAGGTGTCGCAATTGCACGATATCCTAAAAAAAAAAAAACAAAAAAAAAAAGTTAATAAAAATATTTTCAGAATAATTGCTAAAAATTCAAGAAATTTAACACGTTTTTTTTTTTTTTTTTTTTTTTTTTTTTTTTGATATATATATAACCTTAATTTGAAAGATAAATGAGCTAAAAATTATTTATAGCAAAAATTCCAAACATAATCATTGCAAAAAATTCGAATATAAAAATTAATTTGCAAAAAATTTTTTCCATTTATCATAATTTTACATAAAATTAAATGTTAACTAATTTACATATATTTTCGATTTTATTAGAATGTTACGCAAAATTTAATGTAAATAATCTTTCATTCATTAAAATCTCACATAAAATTATACGCAAAATTAATTTACATATATCTTCATTACTCCATAAAACTAGTTTATTTATCGTATTTTGTGCTAAAAAAAAAAAAATTTAATACAAATTTAAATAAAAAAATTCTAAAATTAAACAAAAAAAAAAACCAATTAAAGCATCTTCTGGTGAATTATTGAACATTGTTTCATTTGCTTTTGCTGATGCAGTTTCACGTGCGTTTACAACGATACATTGATTTGACGTACTAAAATTATTTATAAACAAAGTCTTTTTTAAATTATTCTTTCGAAATCATCAATATATGTTTATATTTCGATGATTTTTCAAATATTCCATTTTATTTAAGCTCGAAAAAATTTACAATATAACAAATATTTAACATCGTACCCAAAAAAAAAAAAAAATTTTTTTTCCTTGAAATTTCCTTTTTTTTTTTTAATTCGTTGCAAAATAAATACTTTGAAAAGCTTCGAAGAAAAAAAAAAAGCTTCAAACTTTCGTAAAAATTTAATCTAATATCACTCCAATCTAATGATTCAATCTAAAAATTCAATCTGATTCTAAAAAAAAGAAAAAAAAATCCAATCCAATTTGATATATGTTAGCAATTAAGATATTATTCATAAATGAATTGCTAAATAAATAAGCTAAATGATTGATAAACAATGGTGAAAAAAATAAACAAATAAATAGGAACAATAAAGCAAGTAATAAGAAGAAAAATAATCGAAATGATAAATAAGCAAATTAGAAATATGTTCGAAATAAATAAACAAGCAAAATAATAATAATAAATAAATGAAAAACCAATGAGTGATAGGCGTACACAAGAAAATTTTTTATTTTTTTGTTTATGCTATTGTTGTTTGTTTATTGTTGTTTTGTTGTTCGTTGTTGTTGTTTGTTGTTGTTTTTTGCTGTTGTTATTTCTTGTTGTTGTTGTTCTTTTTGTTTGTTGTATGTTGTTGTTGAATGTTGATTATTGTTTGTCTGCTACTGTTTGTTTGTTGTTTGCTTGTTGTTGTTTGTTGATTGTTGCTTTTTTGTTGTTTGTTTGTTTGTTGTTTGTTTGTTGTTTTGTTGATTTTGAAAGCAAATAAGATATAAATTTCAAGCAAATGAACGAAATAAATGAAATTAAGCAGATAAATGGAAATATTGAAGTAAATAATAAAATCAAATGCAAAATTTATCAGAAAAATATTGAGCAAAATAATATAATAGCTAAAAGATAAAGCAAAAATATAATTGATAAATAAATAAACACGGTAGAGATATTGAGCGAAAAATAAGTTAATTTAACAAAATCAGATGTAACAAATAAGGAAATTACTAAACAAATAGAAGGGAAGAAATAGTAGCAAAATTTTCAAGTTTAAAATTAATTATTCAGATTTAAAATTAGGTAGAGATAATGAGCGAAAAATAAGTTAGTCTAACAAAATCAGATGTAACAAATAAGGAAATTATTAAACAAATAGAAGAGAAGAAATAGTAGCAAAATTTTCAAGTTTAAAATTAATTATTCAGATTTAAAATTAGGTAGAGATAATGAGCGAAAAATAAGTTAGTCTAACAAAATCAGATGTAACAAATAAGGAAATTATTAAACAAATAGAAGAGAAGAAATAGTAGCAAAATTTTCAAGTTTAAAATTAATTATTCAGATTTAAAATTAATTATTCAAATTTGAAAAAAAAATTAACCTATTATAAATGGTCATAAGAAATCCACCACCTAAACCGGAACTTTGAGGATTTACAACACCAATACATATCAATGCTGCTATTGTTGCATCTATCGCATTACCACCAAGCATTAATATATCTCTTAAAAATTATTAAATTTATTAGTTTTTGCTAATTAGTTGAAAATTATCATTTCGCTAATTATTTGAAAAATTAAAAAAATTTAAAAAATATATAATTAAAGTTTTATGAATCATATCATACTTAAACTTATTAAGCATTCATTGCATAATTTTTATGGAAAAGTTTGCTAGATTAATATTAGAAATTTTATTTTTTCAATAATTTATAAGATATAAATTGTTATATTTGACTCATAACTTGATATTTTATACTGTTATAATGATAATATATAAATCATCCATTTTAAGTTAAGAATTTAATTTTTTTTGATTTGAATTTATTAAGTAAAATTTAGTTAATTTCATTTTTCATCGGTAACAATGCTCTGATTTTATCCTTTCTCTTAGCGGCTAATAAATTAAGATTTCTCTTCTTTTATCCAAAAATTGACAAAAAAATTGAGAAGATTCATTATAATTATTAGTACTACTATCAACAATTCGAATTTTAATTGGACATACTCATTAATAAATTATCAGCAATGAAAATCAATAATGTCAGAGATTTATAACGATAAAAATACTTGTTATGATTTTGAAATCATTATAAAATTGAAATAATTTATTGTAATTATTAGCCATACTATCAATAATTCCAATTTAAATTAAAAGTATTTTAATTGGAATTTTTTCAATTTTAACAGTTTAAAATAGATTTATTTTAATTTTAACAATTTCAAATATATTTCTGATATATAATTTCTAACTTCTATTTATTACTACTCACTAGCATTTTAGGATATTGTTTTCATACGGACTGATATTTTCTAAATTGATAAATCTTTTCGTAATCTATTAATCTAAAACTATTTCATTATAAGAAATGATAAAAAGCTAAAAGCTTATTTATCAGTAAATTTCGAAAAAATTGATAAATTTCATTAAATTAATTAAAAAAATTACAAAACATCTTTTGCTAAACCTTTTCTCGACTATTAAAAAAAACACATTTTAATCAAAAAAATTTTTATAAAATATCCACATATTTAATAAAAACTGATCTTTTCCTGTTTTTAAATCATATTTCTTAAGTTTTACTTTGTCAATTTTGCTTTAAATTTTTGCTAATTTCATTTCATTAAATTGTAAAATTTAATAAATTTTTTTTTTTAAATCAATAAAATTTTCTTTTTTAACATTTTTTTTGCACAGTAATAAATCATTTCTAACAGAAAAATCAAATTTTTCTACTGATAATTATATCAAATCAAATTTTTTTTACTGATAATTATATCAAATCAAATTCTTTTTACTGATAATTATATCAAATCAAATTTTTTTTCCACTGATAATTATATCAATTAACCTTCCAATTCCACTACAAATACCATTATCAGTTGCAATAGCAGCACGTTTATAACGTCCATGTAAACTTCCACTTGGCCCAGGCCATTTTAATGATTTTCTTGTTATTGGCATTATTGATTCGTTGCATTGAATTGTTCTATTTGCTATCTAAATAATTAAAAAAAAAAAAAAAATTTAAATTTTAAATTTGATCAATAATATTTATTAATTATTATTATTTAATTGCTTAACAGTAATAATAGAATTATCAATTTGATTAATTTTTGAAAATATTTGTTAAAAATTTTCTTGAAATGATATTATTTCCTGAATGAAGTCAATTGATTTTATTTTAGTTTTCATTCAGAAAAAAAATTTTTTTTTAAAAACAATTGATTTTATTTTATTTTAAAAATTATCATTTTTTTTTTAATCTGAATGCTATCACAGATATCATTTTATTATCATCTATTCAATCATTGGAAAATTTTTCAATAAAATAATAAAATAAAATAAAATAAAAATAATAAAAATTTAAGTACAAAAACATTTTTGCAATTAAAATTCATATCAAATTTCCATATCTTATTGTGCAAAAATTATATACTTGAAATAATTCTGATTAATTTAAAATTCAAATTTAGGAAATGAAAAAAAAAAACGTAAAAATTAATTCGAATTAAAATTTAAAATTACCAATTTTTCATTGTATTTTGTATTCAAAAGCACTGCTAAAATTACGGTGCAAATGAAAAATGTAATAGAAATAATGGCGAGTAAAATAATTCCTGGTCGATAAAAGCATCTGTAATAAAATGAATGATTAAATAATCAATAATAATTGTTATAGAAAAAATATGAAAATAAAAAAAAAAATTAAATTATTTAAATTATAAAATTTTTAACTTGATTTTCATTTTTAACGTTTTTTTTTATTTAATTTTGGATATTTTTGAAATGGTTTTAAATTCATTTAAAAAACTAATCCAATTATCAGAGTTTTTGTTATTATTATTATTATTATTATTATTATTATTATTATTATTATTATTATTATTATTATTATTATTATTATTATTATTATTATTATTACTATTATTATTGTATTATTATTATTATTATTAGCGCAAGCTGTTATTTATTTAAATATATAATAAAAGCGAAAATATTTGTTGTTTGTAGAAAAAAAAAAGCAAATTTTATAATTTCTGTTTCATTTTGCCATACTTGATAATTTATGATTTAAACTAATCTTACTGTACATTATAGTGATTCAATAAGATTATTGAAGATATTTATAATAAAAATTAAAATAAGTAATAATTTTAAAGTAAAATAAAATATAATGCTAATTTGCAAAAAATTTTTTGAAAAATAAAACGTTTAATTCCTTAAATGAATTAATAAAATTTCTTATTTCTTAATGAAATAATACATACATATTTAAGTTAATTTGAAATAATTATGATTTGTAAATTTACAAATGCATCAATAAGATCTAATAAAATTCATTCAACATATTTCATTAATTTCTTAATATATTAGAATTAAAAAAAAAAAAAAAAAACCAATTTGTTAATATTAAATTTCAAAGAAAAAAAGAAGCAAAAACAAAACAAAAAAAGACGAAAGTAGAAGAAATATTAAATACAAATTTTAGAAAGAAGAAATTAAAAAAGATCTAACAAAGTTTAAAATTAACATAACTGATGATGAAAGTACTGTATGGTCAACAAATACCGTACCACGAATTCAACGTGATTTATTAATAATTATTGGTGGATGGGAAAAAAATGGACCAACAAATATTGTAGAAATATTGGATATTAATAATCGAAAATGGCGACGTGTTAAAATGCTTGAAGATAATCGTAAAGTAGCATATCATGAATGTATCGTTGTTAAAAATGTAAAAATTTTTGAAATTATTTAATTGATTAATCTAATTTATTCAATTAAATAAATAAAAAAAAAAAATTATTTAATAAGAATCAAAATTAAGTTTACGAAAAAAAGAAAAGAAATTAATTTCATTATGATTTTGTAATTCAAAAATTTAATTCATTTAATATATATTTAAATATTATGTAAATTGATGATTGTTAAAATTTCACAAATTTTGATTATTAATTTTTAGAAATTATATGTTATTGGTGGTTTTGAAGGAACACAATATTTCAATGCTGTACGTTGTTATGATAGTGAAACAAAAAAATGGTGTGAATTAGCTCCAATGCATCATGCAAGATAAGTTTTTTTATGCATAATTATCAAATTGATAAAGTTTTTAATAATTTTTGAAAAAAAAAAATCAAAATCATCATATTTTGACGTGATATTTTCCAAAAAAATGGATAAGTTTAAATGGAATAATATAATTATTGAGACAATAATTTTTTGAAAAATGATAATCATTTCAAAAAAAATGATTTAAATTTGGTCGGTGATAATCGTATTGCTATAAAATGATATCTTGATATAGTTGGATAATTCGAATAATTGTGTATTTAATGACTTAATTTGATTTATCATTTAAATTTGATCTAAATGAATACATTTAATTGCTTTTTGATCTATTCGTTTATTTATTAATTCAATTAATTTGATCTATTTCTTCACTTCATTTAATCTATCATTCAAGCTTTATTCATATGAATGATTTGATCTGCTTTTTTGATCTATTCAGTTTATTCGATCTATTAAGCATAACTAACATGAATACATTTGCCTTTTTTTGACTTATTCGAATAATTTAATCTATTTCTCTGTTTGATTCGATTTATCTTCCAAGTTTTATTCATTATTATAAACGCATTTGATCTTTTTTTTTGTTTTATTTAATTTTTGTTGCCTATTCTTTTTTTTTTTTTAAATTTTGAAAGAAAAACAAATCGAATAAAGTTGAATTAATTTGATCTATTCCTCTGTTTAATTCAATCTATCAACTTTTATCTATAAATCGACACAGTTGATCGACTTTACTTTTTTTTTTTGTTCTGCTTTATTTCATCTTTTTTCATGAAAAAATCAATCAATCAATAAATCATAGTGAAGAAAATTGCCATTAAATTGTTAGATATTGCATTTCTTTTTTATGATTAAAATTTAACAAAAAAAAAACAAATTTATTAATTAAAAAAAAAAAGAATTAATTAAATTTTTATAAATGCTATATATCAGCATGTGAAATTGATGGTACAATTATTGTTGCTGGTGGTTCAGATGGTCGTTCAAGACTTCGAACTGCTGAAATTTATGATGCTCGCAAAAATCAATGGACAAAAATTCGGTTATTTTTAAATTAATTACCACTTTTTTTGCTTTATTAATTACTATTTAAAAAAATTTGCTGCAATTTTTTAAAATCAAGTTAAAATCAAAATTTGAAAACTTGTTGAAGCATTTAGATGATTTTTAAATATAACTTATTGAATTTTCAAATTATCGATTATTTCAAAATTCTAATTCGTAAAATTTAATTCCAGAAATATGATACAACGACGATCAGATGCAGCAGCATGTGCTATGAATGGTAAAATGTATATTGTTGGAGGATATAATGGTGAAAGTGTTTTACAAACAATTGAAATGTACATACCGGAAATGGATATTTGGACTGAAATTGCACATATGAATTCACCAAGATCCGGTAAATATATCCAATTCCAATATTAATTTATTTATATAATTTAAATTTTTTAATTTGTTAAATTCACCAATACCGGGTGAGAATATTCGAGAAATCGTCTTTCCATTTACATTATTCCGTTTTCTGAAAATAATTGGCCAGAAAAAAGACATTACTCGATCTAATAAAGAGCCTAAAGAATAATTCTGATTTCTTTTTTAATAAAATTTAATTGACAATTTTAGAAAAACTAAAAGATTATATTTGTCCTCATCTTGTTTATGGCAATTAAGATAAATTCTTAATTAGTTCAGAATTATTAATTTATATTTGAAATTTTACAAATTGGAAATGAATGAAAATTTTTTTGAATTACTTGGGACTGAATCAGAGACTAGTTGTATTTAAGGCCTATTCATATTTCTAGGCCTAGCATGTGCTGCGGGTACAGATTTCATACTGATCGCCGGTGGATTTGATGGAATTAATCGATTGAGCAGTGCGGAAATTCTACGAATTGGAAGTGCTCATACGGTAAATGTTGAATCAATGCCATTTCCAAGGTTAGAAATTTTTTAAAAATATTTCACAAAAAAAATTTTTTTTTTTTTTTGAAATTTCAATTATTTGCAAATATTAGCAAAATATCAAATCTAATTTTACTTATAATAAATGAAAGATTAGAAATTTTTGTTTTTTTTTTGTTTTTTTTTCTTTTTTCTATTTTTATTTCGATATAAATCAAAATATGCTAAATAGAGGAATTGATAAAGCTATAAATTCAACTCAATTTAATTTCAATTGAATGTGAGCAAATGTAGAAAATTTGCCATTTGAATACTTCACATTTATTCAAAATAGATATTAGAATTGAAATTTTGTAATCAAAATTTTTTTGATTAACATACAAATAGATTATTTCAAGAATTATTTTGAAATCTTTTATCTTCCATTAAAAACTTATAAAGAAGTTAGAAAAATTTGCTTAATTTAGTTTAACTTGAGCAAATTTCTTTTTCATTTATTTTTTTTTTTTTTCAACCAAATTATTTCGTTTTTTTTTTTTTTTAATTTTTTTTTTCTTTAATTTTATCTTTTTCTTTCTTTTTTTTTTTTTCAGATCAAATTTTGCAATGTGTAAAATGGGAAATTATTTTTATGCTATTGGTGGTTATAATACATCAATAATTAAAACGGTGATACGATTTGACGGGAAAAAATGGGAAAAATTTTGTGATATATCAGTAGCACGTAGCGCTTTACGTGTAGCACTTCTAAAAGCTTGGCCTGATCCAATTCAATTGCTTCATGATACAAGCGTAAATTCAACGGATCAACGTGATACGTCATGTAATCAGTCGGAATCTTTAGAATCGCAAGAAATTAGTAATCACAAAAAAGTAGCAGAAAATGATAATTTAGATTGAATTTTTAAGTTAGAAAAGAAAAAAAAAAGAAAGAAAGTGTAATTCTTTAATGTGATAAAATTATGATAATGATAATAATAAATGATTAATTATAATATAATAATTAATCTTATTGAGAAATAAATTAATTCAATGTATGACAAATAGAGATAAAACTATTTTCATAATTGTAAATCAGGTGTTGCAATTAATCAAAATTTAAGCATTAAGCGCATAATTACCTAAAAAATGCTTAAAGATTACCTAAAAATGATGATTACCTTCATTTTTTACATTTTTTTCAATTATTTTCATTTGTACCGATTTTTTTTTTCAAAATTTTCAATTAATGCTTGAAATTTGAATATATTTTCAAAAGATTTGAAAATTTTAATATATCATAATCGATTTTATTCTTTTTTTGTATTGAAAAATTTTTATTTCAACCGATTCGTTTATTCTTTTTTAAACAGTCTTCATCTTTCTCTTTTTTTTTTTTTTTTGTTTCTGAAGTTTAGAAATTGTAGTTTGTTAAAATTTAAAATTTTCATCTATGCAATAAAAAAAATTTTCCAATTCTTTCTTGAAAATTTAGCAGAAAAAAAAATTTTTAATATAGAAAAAGGAAGGAAAATATTATTAGTTATCATGGAACAATTATTTATTTTTATTAATCACTTTACTATAATTTTATCATTTTAATTTTTCGAAAAGTTATTTTAATTAATTTTTTTATTTTTTTAATATTTTATATCATACATTTTTCTTCCCAGTTTGCTACTGAATGATGATTTATCTTGTAAAATATCCTTTTACCTGATCATTGTCTTAATGATTTAAAATGTAATTCTATTTTAATGAAATGTAAAAATAAAAAATAAAAAATGAATTATCGAAATATATTGTTTAGCATTTTTTTTAAAAATTTCGACAAATTCTTTTAAATTAAAAAATAAAAATGTATAAAATTTAGACATTATGCATAAAGCTGCTAAATACCTGTTCGGGAAAACATAACTTTTCAAATTTCCGCTCAAAAGTTTGCCAAGCTAAAAATCTGATAAGAACAATTGATGATATCGAAATAATCCAAAAATGGAAATCATAACATACATTAAAATATTTGCTATTTCGTAGTAAATTAAATTTAGCTTTTAGATTAAAAATATTTGATACAGAAAAATATTGATGAAAATTTAAAAAAAAAAAATAATTTTTATTAAAAAGACGAAGATTTAAATATTTTTCCAGCATGTAAACAAAATAGTAGGAAAAAGAAAATAACAACTGAGATAAGTTATGTTACAAGCCTAGGCTTAGGCTAAGCTGAATTATAAGTCTTGGTCTATGAGTCTAGTCTAATCTCTTTAACAATTCTTATCATGTAACGTTTAATTAAAAAAAGAAAATGAAAATTAAGAAAATAAATTAGAAATATACAGCGAGGAAGAGTTGGGAACCTGAAAAAAGGTAAAACAAACGATCTTTTGGCTTAAATTTTTTGGCCAAATCATACTAGTTCATAAGTGTTAATCAATAAAATATTGCAAATTATGCAATTATGTCTGTGAAAAAATGACCGAAGGTAATTATTCGGCTTTTAGTAAAAAATTTTGATTTATACATAAAAATTGAAAGTTTAAATAATTCAAATATGCAAATCTGATTTAATGAAATACCATTTCATTCTATTTGATTAGGAAAATTTCATTTAATAATTTATTGCAATTCAAAATCTCTTATTTCTAAACTTTTTATCTTTGTTTTTGTCGAAATTATAAATGAAATATTGACTTTTCTTAATTTAATTTTATCAAATTGATTTTCATATTATATATAAAGATAAGCATGTAATATTTATTAGAAATGAATAATCAAAGATCTATCATTAGATTATTATTATTAATAAAAAAATTTTATGAAAAAAAATTTTTAATTTCACCACAATTTTAAGTTGAAAATTTACGAAAAATTTTCGTTTTATTTTACTTTTTTTCTTTCAATGAAATGAAAAAAAATGAGTAAATATTATAAGTGCAAAGAAATAAAACGAAAAAATTACTTTCAAAGCATATAAATTTCTTTGAAAAAAGCAAATCAATAACATTAATTTTGTTTTGCTTTTTTTTTTTTTTTTTTTTTCATTTCATAGATGATTCATTTATCAAATGATGAAAAATTTAAAAAAATGATTGTAATTAAACTCTGACTGATTCAAATAGTTTATTTTTTTTCCAATCAATTAATCAACTCGTTTCATTCATTAAAAATGAAATATGTATTATAAAAATTAAAAGTTATGTTCAGTTTTCATTTAGAAAAAATTTGAAAAATTATTACCTTTAGTATTGTTTAAAAGATATTTTAATTGGAATGGTAGATTATTTCAATAAGGCAGATATTTAATCAAATAAAATCATTTGCGATTTTTTGAAGGAAAGAAATTTGAAAAGGAATGAAAGATGCGAAATGGAAGAACTTTTTATGGAAAAGATAGAAAATGAAGATAAAGAAAAAGTTGCAAAAGATGCGAAAACTTTTTTATTATATTTGAAAATTATTTAAAAAGGAAAGGTTAAAAGAATAAAGGAGAAAAAAAGAGAAAGATATTTGCATATTTGTAACTTTCAAAGCTTTCTTACATATTTTTCAATAATAAAAACTAAAAACGAATTTTTATCTTTTAACAAACAGCTGTTAAACGTTACTTCAAATTTCTTACATATCTGTTCAAGTTTTTCGATCATTCATTTTCTTATTTTTTAAAAAATTTTTCTACGCTTATTTTATCAATTTCCAATCAGTCTGCTCTTATCCTATACTTTTTTAATTGATTAACTAATCAATTGATCATGATTGTCCTTTCGTTCGTTTTTTTATAAATTGTATTTTAATTGCTGCTTTCATTTGCATCTATAAACTATTATTATTATTATCATTATTAATTTTATTACTACTATTATTTATTATTATTATTATTATTATTATTATTATTATTATTATTATTAATAATCATTAATCGTTACTGCTTGATATTTTTTCTTCCAAATTTATTTGAACGTTCGTTATCATTATATTATCCTAAGACTATTTACTTAATCCCAAACTATTTGTATTATTTCTACAATTATTATTCATTGTATTCGACAATTTGTTGCATTAATAATCGTTATCATTAATACTAAAATTTTTATGATTAATTAAAATAAATGATACTATGATTACTAATTTTGATTAATTTCTATAATTATTATCACCACCGATTTCAAGTATTATCAGAAATTCTTGGAATATTATCACTATTGATAAAATCAAACATAAATTTGCACAAGCATTACATATAAAATTCAAAATAACACCGTGAAAAATTGACACCATTGATACTCAAACTAATAATATGTCATATTTATTGTTTCAATTTAAAAAATGATAAAATTCAAAATCAAATTTTTGATTTTGCCATAAATTATCAGAACAATAATTATCATTTGCAAGTGCATGCCCTCAAGTATTGCAGTTTAGGCTGTCTCAATAATGATTGCTTGCAAATGCATGCATTGAAATATTGTCGTATAAATTAAGTCCAAAAGTGATAAAATTTCGAAATTTAATTTCCTTTTTTCATTTTTGATTAAATCATCGAATAATGATTGCCTGCATGCATTGCATGCATATTATTCCATTATTTTTAATATTGAGAGGAAATTTTATACCCAAAATGATGCATTACTTAATTTCCTTCTTTGATGCTTTTGTTTGAAGTGATAAATCAACAACTTTATCCTGTCATAATATTTCCTCATCAGAAGAAACTTTGTCAAAAAGCAAAACAATCTGTTAAGTTTAAATTATCAATTACACTTTGTATTTTTTAAAATTCTTTTTTTCTTTTCTTTTTCTCGAATTCCATCTTACATTTTATTTCATTTCAAATATCCGTTTCACTTTTCTTTTTTCTTCATTGAACTTTTTGATTTGATGATTTGGAATTAATAAGTGAGTGATCAATAAATGATATCAACAAATATTTGTGTTATCATCTGTTATCAGTGTTTGTCATGAATTTATGATATTATATATAGTTTTATGAAAAAAAGGGCAGATGAAATGGCAGATGGAATATATATATTCAAATTAAAATATATTATTGCTGTTTTAATTTCGATAAAAATCATTTTTTTTTACTATCAATTATCAATTTTTACGATCAAATTCGAAAAGAATTTGAGCAAAATTGATTAAAATTAAATTACTTCTATTTTTCTTACTATGCCTAATTTTTTAATTCATCCGGTCTATTTCATTTTAAATTAAAAAAATAGAATGAATAAAATGCATTTTAAATTTCAGTTACAATTTCAAAATATTTGACAATTTTTTGCAAATTTTTTGTAATTTCTTTTTCTATTTCAATTTATGATAACTCAGGAAATTTCTTCATTTTTCTTTGTTTTTTTTCCAATCGAAAAAAAACAAGATTTGATTGAAAATACTTCATTTAGATTCAACAATTTGGTAATTTTGACTTGAATTAATGAGCGTATGGAAAGCAAAAAAAAATTTTTGAATTAGAAATAATAAAAATTTTTTCAATCAATTAATTTATACAAAGCATATAACTTGAAATAAACATGTGTGCTTAAAATAAAAAACAAATGAATTAATTAAAGAAAGCATCTTATAGAATTTAATTGTTTGAGTATTTTGAAATTGTAATATATTTTTAAGAATTAAAATATTTCCAAAATGATTATTCAGCATATCGATGATTTTAAATTAAGAAATTTATTTCTATTATAAGGAAATAATCGCCAATAGATAAAAACATACGCGTGGAATGTTTAACGAACAATATTCAGAAAATAAAACAAAAAAAAAAAATAATGAAAAGTCTATACAAATGAGAATGAATTTCTTTCTTTTTGTTTCTTTTTTTTAGATAAATTTACGTGTAAACGTGTAAAAGATGCCTACAGCAAAAGCATTTTCAGATAAATTTACGTGTAAACGTGTAAAAGTTGCCTATGTCAAAAGTATTTTCACATAAATTTACGTGTAAACGTGTAAAAGATGCTAATAGCAAAAGCATTTTCAGATAAATTTACGTGTAAACGTGTAAAAGATCGCTACATCAAAAGCGTTTTCAGATAAATTTACGTGTAGACGTGTAAAATATGCCTATAGCAAAAGCATTTTCAGATAAATTTACGTGTAAACGTGTAAAGTATGCCTATAGAAAAAACATTTTCAGATAAATTTACGTGTAAACGTGTAAAAGATGCCAATAGCAAAAGCAATCAGAAATGTTCATGCATTTTTAACGATTGGCCTTCGTCCATTAATACCACTTGGAATATTAATTGTTTACACGTTAATTGGCGCATTAATGTTTATGAAAGTGGAAGGACCTAACGAACGTCAAGATATTGAATTACATCAACGTGAACAGAATGAAATATTTGAGGTAAATTTAAAAGTAATTTTTTAGATAATTTTTTGGTTTGAAAAATCAAATTATTTCAAATAATTAATTGCAAATAATTGCTAACAATAATTAAAAACACCACTACATTGCAAAACTTTTTCAAAAAATTATTATTTTTTAAATTCTTGATCTAAATACATTGCAGTATGATAGAGCGTATATTAAAACTTTCAAAAATTTTAATTTGAACAGTATTAATTGTAAATTTGTATTTTAAAAATAGATATTGATAGAAATATCAAAAAATGAAAATATATTGCAGAATTATATTGAACAGAATTTAATTTTCGAAAAATTATTATTATTTTTTTTCTCTATATCTCATATATTTTGTATGTTTCTGTGCTATTTCCATTTCTTTTTTAATTTAATCCAATAGTTTTTAGAAGATGGAAATTTCTAAGACAGTAGTTTTCAGCTTTTTTTTTCTCCAATTTTTAACAAAAATTCATTCTAAGAAATCTCGGAAATTTATTATTTTTCAAATTCTGTTGGCTTTTTATTTAAATATTCAATTAATCAATTGTGATAAACAATTCCATTATGACTAATAAGGTATATATATGTAATGTAAATCAATAACAATTTCTATTACCTTCATTATAAATTAGATTTTAATTTATTATGCATATCAATTACCAATTATAAATTCATTTATTAAATATCATTATTAATATTATTATTTTTTTATCGTCATCTCGTATTTATTATTTTATAATAATATCCATTCATCCAACATTATTAATTTTTTATTACCACTTTATGCATTTATTATCATACAATTATCATTATTATAAAATACATATTTAACTCATATTAATAATCAATTACACATTTTTTAAAAAATTTTCCACTAAGCTCAACTCTACATTCAGCTTTGTCACTCTCTAGTCATTAAATGCTTCTTTTATTTTCTATTTTAAATATTTGTTAATTCTATAATTGTCACTATTATATAATTTATTCATTGAGTATTGCTATTAATATTAATATTTTTTATTGTTGATTTGTATATTCATTTTTTAATTATTATTATTAATGCATGATATATTTAATTCATATCAATTAGAATTTTCATCCATGCAAATACATTTGCAATTATAATTAACTCATTCGATGTGCAATTTTATCATCAAATCATCAATCTTTTCTAGATCAAAGATCAAAATATTCGTAAATTTTTAACGATCATTTCAGGAAATGGCATATCGAATACATAATTTGAAAGGATTAAGTGCAATGCGAACTTATAATCAAACGATTAGAATATTAAAAAGAATGACCAAAAAATTAGGACTAAATTATCCAACTATGAATGATACTAAATGGACATTTTGGGGATCAATTTTTTACTCACTTACGGTTTATACAACTATTGGTAAGATAAATTGGCAATGATTCAATTTAGTAAATTCTCCTATCAATTTGATGATCATTTTGATTGTACGATCAATAATACTCTACTTTTAAAACATAATTACTGATTATTTAATTTTCAAGATATGATTAATAATGATGATGATAGTAATGAGTGAATTTTTAATAGATAATTAATAATCATTGATATTATCAACAATCATTTCACTTTTAAGATGTAGTAAATAATCATTTAGTTTTTAAAGTATGATTAATAAATATTTAACTTTTATAGTATAATCAATAACCATTTAGCTTTTATATCATAATCAATAATCATCTGACTTTTAAATCATAATTAATAATTAATTAATTATTCAAATAATCATTTAAATTTTAAGAGATAAGGATGCAACAAGATAAGACTATATATATATAGTAATATTTTTTTACTAATCTTATGTTCTTACAGTAAAAATAAAAAAGTATTGTAAATCTAATCTTTCTAAATAAAAACGTAAGCGTTGATTTAACGTTGCATTCAAATTGGCGCGTTCTTTTTTTTCATATAGATGATGTGCATGTTTAAGAATTTTCGGAGATTTAAGATTTTGAACAAACGAACATTGACATTTTTATTTGTATAAGCCATGCAAAATGTGGCCAGACCGTATGGAATTAGCTGGACTAGCCATGCTATGCTATAGTAGAAGAAATCTTGCAATTAAATTCTCTTCAATATTAGTATTTGATCAGAAGAGAATATCTGGAATTTAAATAAGCGTTTATTTCAGGTTATGGAAATATCTGTCCAGTAACACCATTTGGGCGTTTATTAACGTTAATTTACGCATTTATCGGTATACCGTTAACATTATACTCATTAATCGCTTTAGGTGGCTTATTCGGAAGATTTTGCAAAATTTTATGGATTATGCTAGCAAAAACATTAGCTCGATCATCTCGAGTTGTCTCGAAAGATTTAGAAAAACATATTGTAAGAATAGAATTCATTCAATTATTGGTTTTAATCTAACAAAAAAAAAATAAATAAATAAAATTCTGTCAGATATTATCCGAAACAGAGATAATTACTTATCTTGGTATGAAAAAATTTTATTCCAAATTAGAAAAAGTCACAAAAATGTAAAAAGTTTAACATTCTCTGCCCATTGTTTGTTATTATTTAAATTTATGATTGAAAATTTGAGCTTTTTTTTTATTTTTGAAATATAAAATGTGCAATTTTAAAATCTTAATATTTCGAAATTATTTATTTCTATATGAATTGATATTTGAAATCAATTTTTAATAATAAATCAAATAAAATTTGCTGAAATTTCATTTCAATAAGTGCATTCGCCAAAATTGCTTTATATTACATTTTATTTACATTGATAAAACATCGAACTATTCTAAACAGACATATTTTTATCATGCAATAAAATGAAATTCTAATCAATAAATGGCATTTTTAATCAATGGTTAATTATTGAAAATTTTGCACAAATATGATAATCTAAATATTTTTAAGTTTGTTTTCTTTATTATTTTTTTTTTCTTTACAAGAAGACAAATTTTCTAATGATTTGTGAAATAATAGCATGAAAAATATAATTTTGAAAATTGTCAATAGAAATCAATTTAAACAATTAAAATTTCAAAATTTGAATGTCTTGGAATCGGAAGCTAACTGAACATTGAAAATGATTGAATTAAACAATCAAAACTTTACAGATTTACAAACTTTGCAAATTTTACAAACCATTGATTGTTTTTTCTTTTTCTCTCTTCATTGTTTTTAATTTCTTTTTTTAGGAACGAAAAATGACATTATCAGGAATGAATTCAAGTACTTTGGATGAAAATGAGGAATTACTTAAATTTCCGGTAGGCGTTCTAATTTTAGTTACAATCTTTTGGGCATTCGCTTGTGCCGCATTATTTTTTTTTCTCGAAAATGATTGGGATTATGGTAAATCGAATTTTATTATCAGTTATATAATCAGTTCGATTTAAATCATTTAAATTTTGCTATAATATTTAAGCCATTTTTTTTTCAAATATAATTTTTGCTTCAAAATTTCTTGATTATATTAGAAATCGTTAAAATACCTAAAGTATGATTTATTTCTTCATAAATTATTTATTCATTTTGCACGTGTACACCTAAAAAAAAAGAAAAAAAAAAGCAGTTCAATTAGAAAACGAATAACTTTTACGTTGTAATACATGATTTAAATTTGTGACGTACTCCATGCAGAATCAACGTCAACCTATAACTTGTAATTTACATTTCCAGGTTAACTTCTTAAAATTAACGAGAATTGGAAAATCAACTTTGTCACGTTCCAGGTACATCACTTTATTTTACATTAATATCATTTACAACTATTGGATTTGGTGATGTTTTACCTAGTCAACCAGCTTATATTGCATATATTGGCATGTGTCTCCTAATTGGTCTTGCATTAGTGTCAACTGTCATCAATGTTATACAACAACAAATTGAAGCATTAGCTACGGTAATTAATTTTGCTAATTAATTCTACGGTAATTAATTTCTTTCTAACACTTCACTTTTTAAATGTATCACTTCATTAATTTCAAATCTAATTTAATATTTTATCAAATTTAATGTATGTATATAAATTGATTTTTTTTTTTTTTGTATTATTCATTAAAAAGATTAATTAATATCAGACTAATCAGAAAAATCAGGCAAATTAAATCAAGAATCTGCGAAATTAATTTTTTTTTTTGTTTTGTGTATTTTTTTCTCAAAAATTCATAAATTGTTTTGTTTTTTTGTATTTGTAAGGGAATGGATAAAAGTATCGATAATGAATATAAAGATGCTTTGGAAAATGCCAAATGTGAAGAGTATGATTTTATTGAATACGATGATGGTGATAATGATAATGATAATGATGGTGCAAACAATGATATTGCTAATCAGGAATTGCCAAAAAGTTAGTTAATTAATCTGATTAAATGTTAATTATTTATCAATTTGAAAATTATTAACATGCAAAATATTCTTTTTTTTGGGCATAATTTAATGAATTGCATATTTTAGAGATTAAATTTAAAAATATTATAATACTTCTTTGAAATATAAGACCATAATTTAAAAATTTCGGACAAAATCTCAACTTCCAATAATTATATCTAAATAAGATCTAAAAATTTGAGGAAACGAATGAATATAATTAATTTGATAATAAACTTTTCTTTTTTGGATAGATAATTTCAAATTTTTATTCAAGATTTTCGTTTCCAACAAATATTAAATAGTAGGATTTTCTTTACTGTAATTTCACCATTTAATTTATTAGTAATTAATTAATTAGTTTATATTATAGAAGATGAGGAACCATTGATAAATTTCGACAAAATCTTATCAAAGATGCCATTAAAAAGTCATGTCTTATATAAAATTATGCCAGAATTAAGTAAAAAACAAATTGTCAAAAAAGTTGAATTACGTGGAAAACAACGAGTGAAATCGACGCAAACCGATAAATCACTTCTTGAAGCTCTGGTAATTTTCTTTTTTTTTTTTTTAACTTAAAAAAATTGATCAAATTGGTAATTGAATTTCGAAATCAAGCTAATTCACTAATAATAAATTTTAAATAGCGATCGATTCAATATATTAATGAAATTCACTAATTATTTGGTGATACATATGTTTTTACTTTTATTTTATTATAATTACCTGAATTTAATATAATGCATTATAAAACTGTATTAGGATTAAATTGATTTATTCATCATTTGAGAGATTTTTCCACTCCGTAATTTCTGCCACGAGCAGGAGAAAAATGAGATAATCAATTTTCCCTTTTTTTTTTTATTTTTCCTACTTCTCTTCATTTTTTTTAATATTGTTTTAAACAAAAAAAATTGATAAATAAATAAAATTACAATTTATCCACTTAATAGCTTTGGAATTACCTTCATATTTATATAAATAAAAATGTAAATGCTACCTGTTATTTTTCAATGATCTCCGCAAATTCTCCACCGATTCTTTTCAACTTTTGAAACAATCTTGCATTCGTATCACGTGCGTGATTCGCCTTCCTTTTTTTCTCTCATTCTCCTTCTTCCTCCCATTTCTCCAAAAATAGTAGATAATTAATAATTGATAATTAAATAATAATAAATAATCTCTCTAACAATAATAATAGCAATGATAACAATCAGCCTTCCTTTTTTTTCTTCCATTCTCCCTCTACCTCCCATCTTTTTTTTTTGCTATGCTTATTACATTGCGGATTTATCCAAGGAAAGAAGAAAAAAAATGATGAAAAAAATTGAAATGCTTTCTGATATGACATATATCAATATAAAAATTTTTTGGATTTATAACGAATCTGAAAAAAATTTTAAGTATTTGTTAAATTTTGAGTTTTAAATTCTTTCTCTTTAATAAAAAATTAGCATAATTTATTTGAAAAAAAGCATCAATTTAACCTAAAGAAATTTTATTGCATTAATTTTAAAAATTTCTTAGAATTAAGCTTTTTGCTCAGTTAATCTTCCCCAAATTAATTTTGGTTTAACTTAATGTGATGTAAATTTAATGTTAAAATATTAACTCATAACTTTCTTTCTTTTTCAAAGATCATATATTCAAATTCATCAGAAGTATTAGTGATCAAAATTTTTAATTTTTCGTTCCAAAAATGTCATTTATCATTTTGCAAACATTTGTGGATCGTTTGTTCGTCTATAAAATACATCAAACGATAACAGAAACTGTTGCTGAATTTTTAAATAGATTTTGTGAACTAAAAATTCTTATTGCTATATTAGCAGTTATATATATTATTTAGCAAATTAGCAATTTATTAAAAAGACTGCAATGATTGAATAGTAAGAATTTTCTCATCGAATAGTAAGAATAAAAAAAAAAAAAAAAAAAAAAAAAAAAAAAAAAAAAAAAACAAATAAAAATCAATCGATGACTGCTTCTTTAATAATTATAAATACTAAATGAAATTTTTGTAAAGCATCACGAAAAAAAAAAAATCACCTGTTTTACCAGTTAATGATTATTAATTTATATAGCTGTGGAAATTTTGAAATTAATTAAGCTAAAATTAATCATTGAAAGTCTAATTCAAATAATTGTAGTTGCATATTCAGTAAAGGAATATATTTATAATTTTCATAACCCTTTATTAGTTGTTTTTGCTACCATTTCGGTGTATTTCGTAAGTGTAAAAGAAATTTCACTAATCTTTAATAATTTCATCATTAATTATCATTATAATAAATTTTTTCATCGAAACATAAAATAAAATTGAAAATTTACATATATTTCAAGAAATGCTTTCAATTGTAAATCCAATTTAGCTTTTCTTCGGTAAATTTTAAGCAAAATCAGAAAAGTTTTTTCTTTGTTTCTTTTTTTTAATTTTTGAATATTTCGAAATGAAATTCAAACTTTTTTGAAGAAATTAATATTCATTATGAATATAATCATCTGAAAATTAAACATATTTGATAAAACTTCTAATTGCAATAAATTGATTAAAAAAAAGTTTCCTCTTCTATCTTTTTCAAATTTTCAAATATTTCACAACGGAATTTAAACCTTTTCGAAAATATCTGTTAACATATATTATTGAATATAATCATTCATGAATTAGATAAAATTGATAAACTTCTAATTAAAATCATACTGTATTCCAGATTAGATGTCAAAATGTTCGATTTTGAAAACAATCAGCACAAATTATTAATATATTGCCTTGAATGCATTTATCGTATCTACGTGTAAGTCTTTAATTTTAATTTCAATTTTCTCATCCATGTATTTAAAAAAAAAAAAAAAAAGATCAAATCAATATTGTGCAATGATTAAAGCAATTAATTAATTGTTACTTTGATAATTGAAGTTCAATCATTGTTAGCAGTTCAAATTTATTGAGTAAAAGTTAGAAACTCTCTAAAATAATGCAACAATATAATTTACAATTTCCATATTATGAAATTATTATTTATTGTTGAAAAAAAAAATATTATCAATTAAATTATTTCCAAATTTTAAATTTTCCAAGTTTTAAATTTTGAATCATTGAAATTTTTTAGGTCACTCAAAAAAAAAGAAGTGAAATCGAAAGTAATTAATGGGCTAAAAAATTTATTTTATACACTAAAGTGAATAATGATTATTACTAAATGCATGGAAAATGAAACTAATCTTTTATTTTTGGATTTCAGCAAGGCAAGAATGATTTGATTTTATGAAATTTATTTCTCAAAAATAAATTTAATTTTGGATTCATTCAAAAAAAATTTTCGCCCTTTTCTCTTTTTCTTTTTCACTAACCATTTCTCCGAGAAGTGAAATATTATATTATCATTCGATTAATAAGATAGTGATAATTAGCTTTAATTTTATTAATCAACTGATCCATTTCTTTTTAAATTATCATTTCAAGATGGAACAATAGTTAAAGATGGGAATGAATGTGATAAATTCAAAGCTTATTATCATTATTTTTTTAATCAAGAGATATTTTTTTTTTTTAAATTGTCATTTAAAAATAGAATATTTCTGATTTTTTTCGTTGCTTAATTGTATCGATTTGTATTTATTATTGTCTCTTCATCTTATTGTACTTATTTTTGAATATTTATCAAAACTCTAAATTAAATCAGAAGAAAAGGAACAATACATAGTTATCATTTTTTTTCATAATAACTCAAATAATAATATTTGTTATTTTATGTTTTTTTTTTTCCCGGATTTCACTATTATTAAGTAGCCTAATTTTATTTTTATAAATTTCATAATTTTCAGATTTAACTTAATTCTTAATATGTGTTTCCCGTTTAATTAATTTGCATAAATTCTTGTTGCAGTTGCAATTTTAATTTAAAATTTAGTATAAAATATTATCAATTTGATGATTAAATGAAGATGTTACAACGTGAAATGTTTGTTGCTGATAAGATTTCAATAATTTAAAATGGATTCCTTACCGAAATTATATAGTTTATTGGATAAAAATAAATGAATTTAATCAATTCTGATTAAAAATCCATGAAATAATAAATTATTCAAATGCGTTATACACCTAAATTCAACTACTTTGTAAATTAATGAATAACCTGTATGAAACGATAGTATAATATAAAATGAAATGAATTAAAATAAATTAAAATATAGTAAAATGAAGCATTCAATCCTATCTGAGAAAAAATCCGTTAATGAGAAAAAAAATTTATAAGATTGGAATCAATGTAATGAATGCATTTTGATTTTTTTTTTATATCTAGCAATATTTCGATAATTTTCCAAATATTTGCATAACGATACAATACCGTAGGAATAATCATAGTACTTATTTAATATGATATTACTTATTTGAAATGATAATCTTTCTGAAAAAATATAATTAAATTACAGAATATACTACTACTAATATTATTATTATCATAGAAATCTAAAATTTTTGCGAAAAGAGATTTATTTTTGTTTCAAATCTTTAAATTTATTTTAGTGATAAAATTCCAAATATATTTTGGGATATATTTTAGGAAGAATTAATTAAACATATCATTCAATAAGGATTAGTTCAAAAATTTTTGGAATTTCAGTTTTTTTTTTTCATTTATTTTGTAATTAACCAATTATAAAATAAATTTTAAAATTCAGTTCACTTTTCGATTTATCGGACGAAATTAAGAACTCAGGTTTGAATTTTAAACAAAAAAGTGAATAGGAAATTACCACCATTATCCACAACATGAACGATAAATGTATAGCTTTTATTAATGTGAAAATAAATTTATAAATTGAAACTAATGCATTAAATGAATATAATTGATAAAACTTTTTTCTTTTATATCCAACTGCCGGGAAAGTTTTTTTTTTTTCTGTGAAAGAGACAATTCCTGTTTATTGATTGATGGAAGAGTGATTCTTTCTAAACGTTGGAAAAAATCATTCAAGAATATCCAAGCAAATTAATCATTGAATTATTGTTTCCTTTGGCATTCGCAGAGATTAATGGAAGAATACTGCTGAATTGTTGATTGCTTGTCGATCCGTACCGAATTTGAACTCGAACTGCTGTTACTGCATCGATCTGTTCGGTGTAGAAAACTTTGAACTCGAATTTGCTGCTCAAACTTGAACCGAACTTGCTCCAAAATCCGAATCTTTTAAATCCTTTCCGGATTTCTCCTGCTCCTCCTTTTCTGATCTCCAACGTGTCGCCTTATACTTGGTCTATCTTTCTTTGTTATTCTATTAATCGGAGCATTTTGGCGGTAAAAATATTTATCCTTTTGGCGGTAAACATAATCTGCTTGTTGGTCCCTTTAAAATCTCTTATTTACAGTAATTATATCGTTCGGATTTTTTCAACACCAACAATATTTCAATAATTTCCCAAAATTTTATATGACGATACAATCTTGTGAGGAATTGCAATATCAATTTAATACGGTATTACTTATTTCATCTGATAATCTTTTACTTATTGAAAATTATAAGGATTTATTTTACCACTTAATTTACTAAAAATTTAATTTGCAAATTAAATGGTGATATGAATTTTCTTGAATTTGCAAATTAGGTAGTAAACATAAATTTTTATAATTTTCAATAAGATTATGACTGGTGACTAGCGGGAAGGAAAGGGTCAATATCGGACAAATGACTTATCTCGCTGGAGAAGAGAGGGAAATTTTTTGAAAACAATGAAATGGCCGAAAAATTGCTGATCAAAATGGACAGCTGGATGATGGGAAGATCGGCTATCGTGTTCCATTGTTTGACAAAATTATTTCTTAAGCATTTGATGGAACCGATTAACGGAATTGCTCCGTAAATTGAATTTATTCTTTGCCAATTCTCCCTATTACCCGCCATTATTTTATCGACTAAAATCATTTTTAAATGTATCAAATTATTTCTTGCTTATTATGCAAACTCTTTTTCAAATTTAACTTTTAAGATTTTGAAATTTTGAAAATTTTATTAAGAAAATTGTAAAATTCTTTTTACATTTAATTCATCATAATTTTTAACATATTTTACATATTATGCAAACTTTTTTTTTTTTTTTTTTTTAAATTTATTTTTCATATTTTTGAAATTTTGGAAATAAAATTCTTTTCATCTTTCATCCTCTATTATTTTCGACATATTATAGGAAGTGAAATTACTTCTTGCTTTTTATGCAAATCTTTTTTTTTTTATGAAATTCAAATTTTTAAATTTTGAAAATATTAAAAAAAAAAAATCTATATAATCTTTTTTACGTTTCGTCTTTTATTATTTTTAACATATCATGAAAAATTGTTAGATTATAGAAATAACTATGCAAAATAATAATTAATGTAGAAGAAAGAATGATGAAATTTATCTTTTCAATGTTTGATCCCAGACGAGAAGTAAAGTTTTTGTTGAGTGTTTAAAATTGTTCATTATTATTAGTATTTAATTTATTCATCTTTTTCCTTACCTTTTCCTATAGTTCCCCTTTTTTCATTTTCTTGATCTCGTCCAATTGATTAATCGCTTTAATTGCTGATCAGTTAATGAACTGACAGTTAATTGATTGATTCCATATTGAATAGTTAATATTTTCCCAACAAATTTTCCAACAAAAGTTAATATTTTTCCAACAAATAAATCGAGTATTGATTATTTAAAACTATACTTTGAATTTAATTATCATTATATTTAATCAAAATGTTATAATAACTGCAGTAATATAAGTAATATATAATTCAAATCAACTATAATGCAAAATATAATACGTATAAAGAATATTTCTATGCTTAAATTCATTTTCAAGATCATTTACTATTTCTTAAAATACCTAAATAATAACTTAAATTCGACAAAACAAACTTTTTACTTTGATAATTTGACCCAGTATTGGTAATGTAATTTAATAATTTGATTTCATTTTTTTCTTTAAGAAAAAATTCAAAGAAAAAGAAAAGATTTGTCTTGAACTTTTGTCTTTTTTTTGAATCAAAATTTTCTTTACAATTTGGTTCGCTTTTAAAATTATCAGCTAAAATTATGAATCATTTAAATTATTTTCTGTAGCAATTTTCACAACATGCTTATTGAAAAATTTTCAAAAAATATTTCTTGTTTGGTATTGTTTTTTTATTTTCCGTTTATATAAAATATGAAATTAATTTGTAGCCATAATTTTATTCAAATTATCATTGATAATGAATGATTAACAAGAGAGAAAATGAGAATGAGCGAAGATATGAATTTCCATTCAATAAATAATTATTACACTGAAATAACCACATCATTAAGGACTAGGATTATCAGTAAAAAAAAATTCCAAAAATGAAAAAAGCTTGCAAATAATATGATCAAGTTGAAATTCAGTTGAAATTAATGAAGAATGAAAGTTTACGAAAATAGATTCAGTTCGATCATTCATTCACTCAGTTCTTTTCATTCATCCATTCTTTCTATTTGATTCATTCCATTCCATTCCATCAGTTTGATCATTCATTCACTCAGTTCTTTTCATTCATCCATTCTTTCTGTTCGATCCATTCCATTCCATCAGTTCGTTCATTCATTCACTCAGTTCTTTTCATTCATCCATTCTTTCTATTTGATTCATTCCAATCCATCCAATTAATCGTTCATTCATTCTATCCCATATCTTATCCGTTGCTAATTGAATGAAATTAAAATTCTTTGAGCCTTTTGTCTCCTTTGGCGGTCATTTTTTCAAAATTTGGATTAACGAGGTCTTCCTCTATCCTCTCTTACGCTTTGTCCTCCTCTTTCTGTCTATCCCTCAGCAATACCATATAAATCTTTCAGTTGTCCTCCCCCCTCATCTCTCTCATTACCACATAATCTTTAGTTATTTCTTTCAATATCTATTTATTGCAGCACATAATATTTTGCAATTGACGGTCGATTGATACGAATTATGAAAAGGCGCCAATTGTTGCGGTTAAACAAACAATTTGGGCGGATGATTAGTTTCATGAGCGTGAATTGCGTTATTTACACGTCAGTGTCTTGTTTTTTCTTGCTTCATTCTCTTCCGGGAGGTGACGACGTAGGTCCACGACCACGTAAACTTTCGGCTTTGCCACGTAAAAAATGAATTCAATTATTTTTAAACTAAAAGAAATCCCGTAATTATTGCCACGTACACAGAAGTAATGTTGTTGTTGTTGCTTCTAGCTTTGTGTTCTTTCCACGTACGTATTTCTCGTTTTCGATGTTGTTGATGTTAGTCGAAGATAGTGATATGTATTGATTTTTTTTTTTTTTTTTAAAACTACCATTGATAAAATCCAACTTTTATGTAACAAAGGTCAAGAGTTCATTTTATTGCAGGGTAAGAGATAAGAAATAAGTGAAAGAATGAGTGAAAGAAAAATTAGATAAAAAGTTTTCTTTCCCGTAATTGGTATGAATTATAGTGCTGATTTTGTTATCAAATTGTATTTGATATCCTTTTTTTTTTTTAAGGATAGCAATGTTTGTCACTTATAAATCCGTGTTTTCTGAATGTTAGCAACATTTCACGTACGTGCGTGTTTCTGAATGTTAGCAACATTTCACGTACGTACGTGTTTTCTGAGTGATACTAATATTTCCCATCAGAACTTATTGTATCGTACTGTTAAAAGAGTAATTCGTATATTTTATGTGTAAAAACAATGAAAATAATTGATTTTTCTTGCATAAATCAAGAATTTCATGAAATTACGAATAGAGAGACTCAAAACCACATATAGTATGTTTTCTAGAAAAGTTATGTAATACGTAAAGAAAAAAAAAAGAAAAAACGATTACTTTTTCGAACTTTTTTAAAATGATCATACGTTTAGCAATTTTTGCAAAAAAAACTACGTGATCAAAAAAAGAAAAAAAAAAAATCCATTCATTTATAAATTTTATTTGATAAACAAACTGTTTAATGAAATTTTGATAAATTTGAAAGAAAAAAGTGAAAAAATTTTGACAAAAAAAAAAAAAAAAAACAAAACATATGAGTAAACGAATAAACACATAAAAGTCTTTTTCGATGATAAATTATATGCGATATGAAATAAAATATTCGATTAAATTTTTTCATTTCACATTGTTCCTCGTTCATTAATTTTTGAAATTATTACCTAACTCAATAAGTATAAATGAATGATATCAAAAAGTAAATCTTAATTACAAAAAAGAAAAAAAAAAAGGGAAAAACCAGTTCAGTAACTAATATACATACCTCTACAGTAATGATCATGTTTAGAGATAAGTTGTGAATGAAAATGAAATGTCACATATCTTTTTTGTCATCTCTTTCCTTTCTTTAATTTTTATCTCTTTTATCGATAAAGATTCATTTGATTTATTTGCGCAAATGAATGATTTCTTTGATTTTTCCTTTCCCCTTTTTTTCCTCTACTTTAACTCACTTCATTTTAGACGCATTCATTTGATAGTTTTGTTCAAATGATTATTTGAAATTGAAAATTGTTGCATATCATTTTCATTATCAATAGTGAAATAATTTAAATTTTCATTTTTGTCATCTTATATTGGAATGTTAAGTTAGGATAAATTATTGATTATCGATAAGTAATTCTTTTATTTAGGAATTTTATTTTATTTTTGTTGATAATTGGTGTAGAATTTTCAAGTATTATTTACATTGTTTGTAAATGATTAAAATTTAAATAATAAGTATATATATATATATACATATATATATTTTTGGTTTCATTTATTTTAGTGCAAAAGGGATAATGGCGTATAAAAAATTTGATTTTTTTCTATACAAATTTTTCAACTTCCGCATAATTATTAATTTTTGAAATAAAATTAATCATAAATCATATTTAATATAGGGGAAGAATGAATGATCCATATGGTGTTTTTATCAATTCACATTCTACTCTTTCGTTGAATCGTTACAATGAACGAAAACGCGGTCGACATGAACGAAGGCAGGATGAAATATTAATGAATTTGAGTTCAGAAAGCGAGGATGAATTCTATGATTGTCATAAAGGTATATATCAATAATTATTTTTTTTAATTAGATATTGCTAGTAAATTTTTGGTAAATTTTAAATAAAGAATAGAAACTGAAGATATTTTATTGTTACTTGTTTTAGCAAGTTTTTAATTTAATTAATTAAGCATAACAGTTGAATGAAAAAATTGGCACTAAGAAAATGATGTTAATATAAAGAAGTCTTAATATATATTCAAATTTTTACTTGATTAAAATTAAAGTCGTTGTTTATTTCATATTTTCTATTCGATTTCAAATTTGATTCAAATTAAAAGTGCTATTTATTTCATATTTTCTTCGAAATATTTAAAAAATTAAGAAAAATTGCTGATGTGACTTTTTTTTTTTTTTGGACAATGAGAATGTATCTTTAATGTTTGGAAAAGTTTCAAACTCATCAAACAATTCTCATTTAAATCTGTAGTATTTTTACTTGACCTCCACGGTAAATTTTTAAAGAGAAGCCGCATTGGCAATCAAATCGATGATTTATTGGTTCTATTTTGATTAGTTTGAACTAGTCCAAGGTCAGATAAATAAATATCGAGGAATAATCTTCGGAGCAAAAAATATGCCTGCCAAATTTGGATGCATCATCCGAAATTGGTATTAGTCAAAAATTTTTGTGTAATAAAGATTGAAATTTAAGATATGGCAATGGAGAGTGTCTCTGACATAACTTCCGATAGTGACTTTTGCCAGCCAATACCGGTCGCTCGAGGTGCTAACCGCAATTGGATAAATAAGCCTGCGATGATGAGGTTTATTTATTTATTTTTCTTCGAAATATCCTTAATTTCAGGAAATTCGATGTCCAAAGAACTTTAAATTTCTAAATTTTTTAAATTGCAAGTTTTGTTCATTTTTATCCAGAATAATTATTTTCCTCATTCGTAGATATTTTAGCTAATCGGAACGATTCGTTTTAATTTTTTGCATTTCTTTTGATATATTTCGTCCAGAGTCATTTTAGGACACGAAGAAGTCAGGTACCTTGTGGAATTGGAGCTCGTGCACGAACACGTCATGGATCGTTACCAATGGTAATGCCGATTGACCATTCATCATCTTATGAAACAGAAACAACAAATGAAGATGATGATTCTGAATTTAGCGATCGAAGACATCGCTCTCCTCCTCCCTCATTACTTCGAGGTTTGAGCATGATTGAGGTAAGTAAAGTATTCCGTAAATGTTTAATGTAATCAAGCAACGGATGGAAAGTAGTTAAAAATGCATACTTATGTTTTAAATGTTTATTTTAAGAAAGCTTAATGCACATTCTTCTTAATATGTCCATTTAATTATATTTTGGAGATTGTGCATAATTTTTTCAATTAAAATTTCAGATAAAAACTAAGACATCTTTTTAGGAATTATCACCAATCAATGATACATCTGACGATATTCCAAAAGTGCCCTCATTGCAACTAACCAGAAATTGGCACCCATTAGCCACATCAACAACAACTTCTATTGGTTTACCAAAAACAAATCCTCATCATTTGAAGGTAATTACATTTTTGTGGAAAAAATTTTAGTAAAACCAATGTAAATTAATGTGCAATTAAAAAGCAATATTTGCCACCAAATTTCAAAAAAGAAAAAAAAAAAAAGAAAGAAAGAAATTAAGGTTGAGAAAAAAAAAGAATGATTTCTGGTGTTTTCAGACCATATCAACATCAACTCCTGCAACATCGATGTCATCTAGTGGGCGCTGTCGGAGTTCTGTTCTTAGTGCTTATAATAATATAATGTATGATACCTTGGAGAGACCTGCAAGCTTTTTTGAAGGGGTAATCGTTTCAAAGATTTTCTGAATTTAAATTAGAACATAAGTCCATAAATCGATCAAATACTCCATGCAGGAATCACTTGCCAATTTTATGGTCATTTACAAAGCATATCACCGCACGATCATGTATTTAGCAAAGTAGATTTATGGTTTTGAGAAGTATGAAATGACAATTTTAAAATTTCCAGTTAATTTACTCGATCCTTATTATTAGTTACAGATCTTCTGGGAAGCGCTTGGTTTTAACTGTTGGCATACTTGAAATTTCCTTAAATATATCTTGGCTACTCTTTGAAATTATCTATATGTTTTCATCTAATAAGATATGAATTATATGAAACTAATATATTTAGGAAAAAATTATCGAATAAATAAAATAATATAATTTTTTTAAAGAATAGTTTTTATTTTGTACTGTTGAGCCGGATGACTTCAATAAATCTTTGGAATTTCACATTTATAATAATTACAATTATAGCAAACTCCTCGGAAGGATTGGGGTCGACCGCAGTCAGAAATTCTTTCCAGTGGCTGCTTGTCGAACATAAACTGGAAACCAGATCATTTCGGACTACCAACACCGTTTGCTCGCCGAATTGGCTGCAAAGGGAAACTGGAATTGACGATGTCCATTTCTGGATGTTTTTTAACTGTCAGTGTTGTGCGAGCAATATATTTTCTGGATCCTGCTATTGCGCAAGCTTCCTCATATGTTCGAGTAAGTTTTGTCATTTAAAAAATTATATACAAAAACATTTTAAAGTAATTTTATACCAGATCGTTTTAAAATAAATATCTTCAGTCTACTATAATTTTTATATTTTCTCTCATTGTTTTTTCTTATATTCTCCCGACCTTTCTACAATGTACCTTTTTGGGGTCCTTTTATCATATATTTGAACTAGATTAATTCATTTAATTATATGTTGGCTTTTTCTGGTTATCGATTTATTCTCGTATCACTCTACTTGATTGGATATTATGCTGTGATATCTTAACCTATCATTTACCTTTCATTCCTAATGCATTCGGTTTTAATTTAGGACTTCTCCTTATGTTATAACTTTTTCAGCTGTTCTTTGCATTTCTGTTTCTGAATATTTTAGTTTTTATTTCTACATGTTATTCATTTTTTTTCTTTTTTTTTTATCAACTTGAGCTTTACAATTTGTATAGATTGTCCAAAAAATGTTATTTTGTGGCGATGAAAGGGTAATTAAGAAGATTTTGAAAATTTTTCAGCATCGTTTATCTTATAATAGAGATTTGACTGAAAATTATCTTGATTATATTTTTTTTTCAACAAATTTTTTCAAAAGATACAGTTTTTATCTATATCTTAACCTAGATTGAAGTAAGACCTAACCCAGTGTACAATAAACGGATACGTTCATATTCGGAGGATCGTTTCAGTCATAATGATCAGGAGAAAAGCTTTCGTACTCGTCTTGTGCTTCTTAGCAATCGTCCTCAGTTTCATGAGAACTTTACATTGTAAGTATTTAAATAAAATTAATTGAATGGACGATTAAAAGATATCGATTTTCTAACATATTTTCGAAATGATATCTTTATATTCTAGCGGTAATATTTATGGCGCAATATTTATGGGAATTAAATATTAGCATTACGCGTAGGAGATAATTAAAAAATGGTAATTTAAATATTTATTTGGATGTTTAAATTTAAGTATTAATTATGGCTTTGTTTACATGCATTTGCATAACATTGCAGTGAGTTACGACGAAATCATTATCGTCATCACGATTTACTGAGCGTTAGTGTATGGATTACCAATGCGGGTAATTCTGCGTAAGTCTTTTTTCTCTCATTTTCTTTGATTTTATTTCGGTATTTTTTTTTTAAATTATTACTAATATCCAAGTAAATTTCATTGAATTTTAAATACTTCTGCTCTATGTTTCATTGTCCAATGTGTCACTTTTTTGCTTTGCTCTGTGATATACATCATTTATCGAATGTGTGTTAATTCATTGAAATTTGTAAACAAAAGCGATTTATTTTATTTCAACCATTGAATAATTTCGATTAATTTAGTTACCTTTTTAATATTCATTCGCTGATGAAGTTGTCATTGGAACATATTAATGAAAATTATTAATGCACTCGTAATAAAATAAAAATTTCAACTGAATTCATAAATTATGAAATTTTGCTAAGCTTTTCATACAGTATTATTCTTTATTTTTTTTTTTTTTTTTTTTATAGACGGAAACAAATGCTGGGTTGTATGGCTTTCCCAATACGACGATTGATTCGAAAAGCTAATTTAATGGTGCGTCTCTGATTCTATTCTATCTTTAAATACTGCAAATGCCAATCAAAAAAAAATGCACTTATGTAAAGCAAATAAGCTCAAAGAAAAGAATTCCAATTTCTTATGCACTTTTTTTTTCTTTCATTCTGTCAGTTTTTTTTTTTTTTTTAATTTTAAAAATCGCCTTTTGTCATAGTTTGAGGTCTGCTCATAAGAGAAGATGCAGTTTTGGCTGAAAATTTTTCCAAGTAAGAACAAGCTTATTAAATATATTCCAATATCTCTTGTTGCATTTTGATCCTCATCTAAGGATCATAATTTGGTACTATCCAGTAAAAGTTTTGATAGATCATCAATCAAAGATTAATTGTTTTTTTTTTTTTTTTTTTTTTTTTTTTTTTAGCAAATTTTTCTTTCTTGTATAGTAGTTTGATTAAATTTGTACAGCAAAAGCAAAAAAAGCTTTTGTAATCTGTCGATAAGTAATAAATAATAACAATTTCAATATATTGTTAACTCTCATAGTTCATTATGGATTAATAGCCTTAATTAATGCTCAACAAATAAGCAAATAAAGATTTCTTTACTACTATCATATTAGTATTAGTGTTAGAAAAATGGATGAAAATGAAAATTTTTTTGAATATATTCCCTAATGTCAAATATCGTCACATTTCATTAGATAAATATATGTTGACATAATGGTGCTGCTTTATAAATATCAAAGACTATGTCTGTACTGTTGATATTCAATTTTTTTCCTATTGCGAATATAAAATACTATGTCATGTTAGAGAATAAGCGATAGCGAAAAAAAAAAAAGTGGAGAGTTATTATTTACCAGAAATGAGAAATGATTGTATTATAGTTTTGTATATATTGGGATTTATAGTTATTTTTGTATTTATCAGAGCATTTTCCGTTTCCTTTTTTTAAGTCAGTTAGGCTTGTTCAAATATTTCCTATGATTTTTGTTTGATTTCTTTTTTTATAAAATTTTAAAATGTTTTTCGTGAATTTAGTCAGCAGATCTCACTGTAATAATATCAATCATTATATATTGAGAACACTAAAGAACGGTAATTGATAGTTTAATTTTTTTTCCTTTTTTTTTTTAATGTCAGAACTTTATATAATTTACTTAAGTTTAGGAATTTTCTTAATCTTCTATGCTTTCCTATATAAATTATTTTTATTTCTTATATTTTCTTTTATTTATTTCTTTTTTTTTTTACTCTTTTTTCTTTTCTCGTACTCGCTAATTTATTATTATTGAAAGAAATTCGCTGAATAATTGAGATGGTTTAAAAAGAAAAAAAATAGTTTGTTACCCTATATTAGGAGATAAAATGGAATTTAAATACAGCGTAATTTTTACACCTTTATTATCTCTGATTTTAAAAACTCATGTTATGGTCACTTCTATTTTGCCCATTTAACTGGTCATATTTATTTCCGATTAGAAAATTAGCCAAGAATTTTTTTTTTTTTTTTTCACTCGTTGGCAATTTCGATACAGCATTTAATTTGCTGTGTAATCAGAAATTGCTAAATTAATCTAAGTAGATGTATATTGGCAGATTCCAGATATATAGTGCAGTAAAAATGGTATATTCATAAATCATTTTTTTTTTTTAAAATTATGAAATTGATTATCTTTTGGAGCATCTCAAAAATAGGATTTTTGGATTGTTAGGAATACCATTAGAAATGATTGATTGTCTTAAAATTTCATTTCATTTTAACAAAATATTATCATTCACTTTTGAATATTATTTGAATCGGCAATCAAAATTATTTTAATAAAAAAATTATAAAAATAAAACAGATTTCTACCTATTTTATTTTTATAATTTTTCTCCGAATATTTCTTATCGCTTAAAATATATTATTCATGCCAAGATTACAACTCATGATTTGCTTCAAATAGTCACAAAAGAGACAAATCAATTCAAAATATGTGATTAGAGAAACTTGAAGAATAAGAATAAGTTTTGTAATTTTTCCGGAAACCCGGACTATTATTTTTTTTTTTTTTTTTTTTGGTTAGTTGGAAGCATTTTATTTACTTACAGTATATTTCAAATTTAAAAGAAAAATATATATAATTATTGGAACCGACTGTAAGTATTACTTTTTCGCATTTTTTTCATAATTTTTTATAAAAATATATTTTAAAAATTTCGAATATTTAAAGTAATTATATTTAAAATATATTTTTTATATTTTTGGACAAAAACCTAATATTTGCTAAAATTTGATATGTAATTTTACTATTTCATCATTTTTTTCCTCTTTTTTTTTTTTCAGACTGAGCGTGGATTCGATGAAAATTTGCAAACATTTGAACGAACAGTGGTAATTTTTTCGTATATATATTTTTCTTTTTTTTTTTTATTCCTTAATTATAACATCCTTAAATGTATTCTTTTATTTTTGTGTTATTCGAAGATTACTTCATTAACTTCTACTTTTAAATTATCTCCCTGCGCTTTTATTTTATTTGCTAAATTATTTAAAAATTATTTGGTTTGCTAATAATTTAAATCCATTTCGGATTATTGAATTGTTTATATAAGTGCTTAATTAGTATTAAGAATAAAAAATAAATAAATGTTTATATATATGTTAAGAATAAAAAAATGTATCAAAATTATTTTTATACACAGAATTTTGTATCATCATCAAATTATTCATGTATTTCATATCAATTTTTTCATTTGCCTAATTAATTTGCATTTTGTCGATTGATTTTTTCACGCAAAATGCCTTAAGCGTCATTCTAGATATCAAAAAAAAAAAAAGCCTTAAAAGTTATTCTGGATATCAAAGAGAGCCTTAAGCGTCATTCTGAATATCAAAAAAAAAAGCCTGAAACGTCATTCTGGATTCAAAAAAGTGCACTAAGGTGTACTGAAATATGCAATAAAATTTAGCATTCAAGCTTATTTGATACTATACTTCAATAATATTAGCAATAAGAATGTGAAATATAATTCTTTTTTTTTTTTTTTTTTTTCAAAGCTTTCTTTGAATGCTTGCTTCTATTTACTGAATTTCATTTATTGTTTATGAAATAATCTTGCTAAACTTCTCTTCTTTTTTTTCTCTTTGTTTTTTTGTTCTATACAAAATTTCATCTGCATTTGTATATTTCGAAATTAACCGCCCTCATCATTTAAAATTGAACCATTATGAAATCGAAGATCAAAGATCAGCCCGTATGTAATTCATCTCCCATAAAAGTCAAAAATTTTACATTTTTTTTCTCAACAATAGCAAATTGTCAATGTTTTCAAATGTTTTTTAAATGCTATCACTATTTCATTTATTAAAAAGCAAAGTTTACATTGATTATTTCAAAATACAAAGACTGAAGATTTATTTTTATTGATTTTGTCTTAATATTAATCTTAGAGACGGAATAAATAAATTGTTTTTTCCCTTCCCTTCATCTTCTAATCTCATTTTTCATTTCAATCTTTTTCATCATGGATTAAGCAAGAATGAATATCACAAATTGAATCAATATAAATGAGTGATAGAAGTCTTATCAAATGATAAGATATTGATTAATTTTACTGAGATTTATGATTGCTATTTGTTAAAATCAAAAATTTCCATCAAATGAATATAAAATAAAAAAATTTTCATATACTTCTATTTTTTTACCAGTAAAGGGCCAATTTTAACTTTCATTGCAAATTATTCTTAGAAATATTACAAAAATTTTATGATCCAGTTTTACATCCTTGATTTATCTTTTTTTCCGATTTAATTATTTAATTGTTTACTTCTTTCTTTCAGATTTATCGTAGCAATTTCTAATTGTCTTTTTCCGCTTCATAATTTAATCAGTTTTCATTGCGAAAATTTGTACTTTCAGATTAACGATGGTGATTTTTTTCTACTTCGACCTGAACTTGGTGAACGACAAAATTTTCCCGAAAATAAGGTTTTTATATTAATTGTCTGCTAACTAAAGTGATTAGTTTTTAATTTTAATATAATTATAAGCCAAGTTATATTTCGCTTACCATTTCTTTTTTTTTTTTTTTTTTTTTTTTTAAATAGAGTAGTAAATTTTTGCATGACAAGAATCACTTCCATTAAAGTAATTCATACATTGATTTGATTGAGTTAAATTCATTTTAATAAATGCTCCAGCTGTTCTATGCGGTAACCGGAAAAGGATGATATTTAATCAAATTTAACTAATATTTATAATTATGAAATGATTATATGAGTGAGTTACCAGTTTAATTTTTTGATTCGCAAATCTTTAAAAAGTAATAATATTCGAGACTGTAAGATTAAAAGATCAGATTAAATTCACTTCTTTTTTTTCTTATGACTGTACAATATCATTCTGAACATGATTAAGCATTCATGATGCTACTCATACAAATGATTAGGTTGTTATTGGTGCTTATCTAACAAGTGGATTGAAAAATTTTAATTGAAAATTATGTAATCTAAAATTTTTTTTTTTTTTTTTTTTGTGATTTTTTTGTGATTATGATGCAGCAATCTGTTTCAAAATAAATCGCATCAAATAGAGTGTTTATATATTTCATCAAATAGAGTGTTTATATATTCCAAATGAATCGCATTAAATATATTAATTTTTTTCCCATATCATCCAAATTATTTGTGCATTATTAAAATTTTATGAAAAGGTCTTTCAAAACACCATAAATTCATTACATATATAAATATTTATATTTATATATATAATGTATTAATATTTATATATTCAGTGATGTTTATTAAATTTGACACATATTGATATTCATATTATAAAATTGGATAAAATGTTAGCAATTATATTTGTCGAAAATTTCACAAAGATTTATTAATACTTATGATCAATTTGTTAAGATTTTTACACGAGAGATAATTTATACGATGATTTATAGATAAATTTTATAAATTTATTAAATTCGATTTAATGGTTAGACAAAACTATCAAGTGTTCAATGCAAAATGCATTGAACATTAATATGAAACATTAATTTTTAATGCATATTCATTCTAAATTTTTTCACACTGCATTTATTATTCTTTTATTATCACTGACTTAATGCTTTCAATTATGTATACGTAGCATGCAGATATATTTTTGTAATTTAATTGGATAACAATATATTTTTCATTTCCGGATAAACTATTTGTTAGTGACTGATGTTTGCTTTTGCTAGTTAAAGCAAATTAATTATATAAGATAGTTTCAGTGATAACATAAAATTATTTATATTTTAGCCGTTAATTTTAATTACTTTTTGATTTATATTCCCTGAAATGTTTTTATAATGTTCGAATTGTGCGATACAAGAAATAGATTTTAGATAGATTTTGTTTATTAAGTTAAAGCTTTTTTTATGCCCAACGAAAAAAAGATTTCATGTTTTAGTGTAAGAAATAGAAATGGAATTAAAAAAAAAAAATCTTTAAATCTGTTTAACATCTGGTTATGAATCTAAATATCATGAGGAAATTCGAGAAGCAATGAGTTTTATGACTTTTTTCTTTTAATGTTAAAAATTTCAAAAATTTAAGGCTTTTTTAAAGTATAATACTTGCGAAAAACCACATTTATATTTTTAATCGCATGATAATTAATTGCAGATAAATGTTAGAAAGTATTACGATGATATTGGCATAAGTAGTAGCTGTTCAATTGCATCACATTCACCGCGTAAAGTATGTTTTAAATTTTTTCTTTTATGTTTCGATGTTATTCTCCTCTTCAAAAACAAAACAAAAAAAAAAGAAAGAAAGAAAAAGAAAGAAATCGTAGTCACTAAAGTAAAATAGCTATAACGATGTTTACTAGAAATATTTGAAAGTTTATATTTATCAAAGTTTAAAGTTTAATTTTTTTAATTGGAAACTATGATATCGTACATTTAAGATAGATTTTTGCATATTAAATCAACTTTCTTTTATGCCTAAAGGAAAAAATTATTAGACATTAAAGGAAGAAATAAGAATAAAATCGAAAATTTTTGAATTTCTTAAAACATCTGGTGTTATGAATCTAAATTCATGAGGTACTTCGACAAGTTATAAGATAATTTCATTTTAATGCTTACGGATGAATCATAAATCATCCGAAAAATCATTTACACAAATTGTTAGCATAAATTTCGTGACAGATGTTATGAATAATTTTTCGGATGGAAATAACTTCGTGAATCTATCAGCTATATTTGCTGGTTTTCATAGATGAAAGCTTTCTCATGTTTTTTTTTTTCTCCCGCATTTCGTTTGTCCTAACAATTTTTTTCTTTTTTTTCTTTGAAAAATCATTATTTATCCGGTCAGCTTTTCATTGTCACATCAGCTTGAATTCATTCTAATTTCAAATCTAACAATTTTTTTTACGCTTTTAAATATATGGAAATTAGAAGAAAGAGAAATCAAATATCTTTATATATCAAATATCTGTAAATTAATTAACGCCTTCAATCTTTGATAACATATTCGTGCTTATTTTTTCGGTAACTATACATTTCTACTAAAGATTTTTGACTAATTAATTTCAGCAAATTTTTGTTCAAATATTGCCAGCATATTTTGATACAGTTTTGATTAAAAATGATCCTTGATCATTCTATTCAGAAAGTTATACCGTCAACATATGTTCAGATTAATGATTTCTGATATTACTATTGTTGAAAATACAAAATTGAAAAAGAAACTAATTTCGATAAGATACAAATTATTCCGTTATAAATTATGCTAGCAAAAACTTTTTAGATAAGATTATTTCTCAAATCTCTTGAATAAGAAATTTAACTTAGAATGATAATCGTTAAGGTAGTAGTGATATTCATCTTAAGTAGCCGAAATCTTGTGTTAAAATAATTTATTTGACTTTTCAATAACACTTCTTTTTTTTCTCATATTTCTGAAATAGTGCGTTAAATTAAATTCAAGGTTAATTTTTCGCCAAACTTCTTTGACAGAAAAATTAATATACCAAAAAACGAAATCGACAATAATATGTCACTGTGTCATTCGTATACTTATAACTAGGGTTTGTTCATTAATCAAATGAATTCCTCTGAAGTTAGCTATTTTGGAAAATTGCATGTCGATCTTGTTGTGCTTCTTTTTTTTTTTTCATGAAAAGAAGTATTCTGAGTAAACAACCAACTGTCAGAATTATTTCTTCTTTTCGCACTTAATGTTTTATCAGCTTTTGCATACCTTTTTGTCATAAAACTATAAGTAAATAATGAAGCTAATTAAATAATGTCTAATCTTATTTCTAATGAACGAATATCAAAAATTCGGAAATTATTAGTCCGGAAATGAAATTGATCTTATTTCTGATAAAAAATTATCACAGTTGATTATTATCTTCATATTTATTTCAGTTATTATCCTAAATATTTTTCATTTTCATCTAATTACTTATTTAATTAATCGAAATGATATTATATTGATTTCGAATGGAAGATTCATATAATTCTAATTTTATTTCTTCTGTTAGAAGAAATCAAAGATCGAGAAATTAATAATCCGGAAACGAATTTAATTTTATTCTGATAGAAGGTGATTTTCAATTATCGCATAATTGTTATAGTTATTATTCTAAGTAATTTCCATTTTCATTTAATGAAATTTATTCTTTTTGTCAGCGATATTTAAATGAAATAGAAGATGCAAAAATTATTAGCTAAGAAATTGTTTTACATTACTTGATCATAATTTTTATTTTTTTTTTTTCAAGCTATTAATTAGTTAAAAAAAGTTCGTTTTTTTTTTATCTTATCTTTCCTATTATCTCCTTTCATTATATTCCTACTAGTATTGCTAATATCTTGGGAATATATACTTACTAATTTGTTAATTACTTTGAGGTTTCATTCTATTCATAAAAAAAAAAAAAAAGAAGAAATAGAAGAAGAATTGTATATGCTATGATTATCTTATGTTCTTATGTCAGTACTTTAGTAGTAAAGCTAAATAATCGACAAGAAAGTGGAGATTATAAATTAAATTAGCTGATGTAAATTTCCATCTATGATTGTTTCTACCAAATAGAATGAATACCGTAGGGAGCATCTTACTTAGGCACTTTTTGGTTTTTTTTTTTCCTCAAAGTTTTCTTATTCATTCATCTTTTTAAAGTTTTGTTGTTTTTTTTTTAAATAAACTTGAAGTTTTTATTTAGTTTTATTCGTTGTTTTTAGAATTGAAGTTATTTATTAAGATGATAAAATATTACAATATATTGAATATTTGGACGAAATATTTACTTTGAAGGAAAGTTGGATTTAACAAATAAAATAGGAATTTTGCATTAGAAGAAAAAAAAAAATCTTGTATATGTTTGTCATAAAAAAAAGTGGATTCAAAACTTAAAGTATTTTATTTGATTAAATTAACTGCGAAAGTTTTTTTCCTGATTTGCATTTTATAAATGATTAATTGTTCAGCTCTCCTTCTCTAATATTTTATGCATCATTTGTAAAAGTTATAAATTTTTTTTCGTTAAAAAAATTTTTTAAATGCTACATTTGCATTTTTCTTTTTTCTTTGTGTTAATATGAATAGTATTTATTTTAAAGGCCTCTAAAATCTGTGAAAAAGTTTTGAATTGATAAAAACTCCTAAATTTTGAAATTATTGAATGGAAAGAAAAAAGAAATTTATCAATTGTCTTTGTCTATTATAGTTTGAATATATTCTCTAGATAATTAAGTTAAAAAGTCTTACTAATTTTCGATATAGCAATGATGAATCTTATGATACTACTTTGGGATTCAAAAAATTATTCTTGATATTTACCATTTGAATTTGCTAAAACTGAAATATGAGGAAAAGTTCTGTAAATTCGAAGTTTTTTAAATTTCCAAAAATATTGAATATTGTTCTGAGACAATAATATGATGTTTAAAAGAATTGCATAACATTGGGAAAAAATAAATATAATTTCTTTTATTATTTTGTTTATTGATAATATGAATTGTGTACTCATAAAATGATTTAGTAATAAATCATTACTTATATTAATAAACCAGACTAAGTAAGTGAGTTCAGTGCCGAATTTATTTTTATCAATCAGTTGGATCATCAATTTAATTGCAAAAGTAAAAGAGAGTGATTACTTTTAATCCATGCAGTCTGTTTTTCTTACTAATTTGCAAAGATATATTTGTAAATAAGATTAGTGAAGCCATTTTAGCATATTTTTTTAGTACTCTTAAGTCTATCCTTTTTCTTATCTTCCAAATTTTATCATCTTATCCTAACTGACCTTGCATTTTTCCCTCACTTAAAATTATTAATCAGATATTAGGATGACTTTTTTCTCCTTTTTTTTTTTTTTTTCAAATGAAAATTTTCTTTCATTTTAATTTTTGAGAAGTCTAAAAGGTTTCCTATTTCTTTAGAAGAGATGCTTCTCAATTTTTTTTAAATTGATGAAAAATTTCTAGATTATTTTTATTTCTAGATTGTTAAACTATTAAAGATGGTAATATACCAATATCATAATATTTCTTTTTCCATTTTATGAAACTTATTTCATTCTCTCTAAATGATACAATTTTAAAATTCTAATCCATATTTTTTCATGGATGAAATTCAAAAGCCTAATATCTGGGGATTAATGAATGGAATTTTGAAACCATAAATTTTTAATAAGATTTCCAGAAACTGTTTCCATAAAATTTTCTCTTCAAAAATTTTTCTATTAAAAATAGCTATTTTCATGTTAATAAAAAAATTTTGATGTTACTTTGCTCATTAAATTTGATTTTTTTTCTAATGAAAGGCAGTTTTTTTATATTAAATTGTTATCAACTTGCATAGTTGGAAAGGACCAAATTTTTTCTTCTTTAATTTTTTCAAAATTTCAATTCAGTTATTTTTGAAAATGAAAAAAGGATATAAACCATATTATATGAGCAAAATTACCGCTTGTATAACTCCTCATCTATGAAACAATATTTTTTACAAACTTATTGCAAAAAAAAAAAATGCCTATGTTGGTGTTTTTCTCCTTTTTTTTTCTCTCTTTAAATCATTTAATAAAATAAATGAAGCATAATTATTATCAAAATAGACAATTCTTATGCATTAGCAAGATATTTTTGATGGAAATGAACAAGAAAGATTAACTGAAAATTTAAGAAAGAAAAACTCCCAGTTTTTTTAGGATTAAAAAATTGAAAATTATGGCACAATATATTTGAAAATAATAATACCTTGGTCTTAGTTTTGCAATTTTTTTTTTTTTTTTTTTTTTTGCAAAATTTGATTTTTTAAAAAGAATAAGAAAATGAGCATATATAATATGCATAATTGATGAAGTGTTAAATTTATAATAGTTCATGCATAATGCATTAGGACGATCTCTAAAATGACGTATCAACATTCTGAGTTTTTTTTTTTTATACATCAAGTTAACAATATTCAGACATCTTTCTATATATTTATATATATTATTTCAAATAATTGAAATTTCCCAAAGGATAGACAATATATAAATTTTGACTTCTCAATTATTTGAAAATCAATTTTAGTTTGTTTTAGATTTCCTATTTCTTTTTTCTCTTTCTCTCGCATTAAGGAAAATCTTTAAAAAATTTTTAATTTCATTTTCTCACTATTTCTTCTGTTAATTTTTCACTAGCCAAATTTCTAGTTATATATTAATGTGCAAATAAGAGAAAACAAAAGGGAAAAAAGTGATATTTTGAAACATCCCTATTATTATGCTTTTATAAAAATCGCGAAATTTGATATTCTTTTTATTCAAAAAAATTTGGCTTTTTTTTTTCAAAAATTCTTACAGAAATCACCAAATAACTTGCAAATATCCCATTTAATGCTATCTGTTTTTTTTTTTTTTTTTTTTGATGTGAATTTTCCGTTTAGAAAGTATCGATTTTAATTAATCTGAAATTTGGAATGCATCATTATTCTGATTTCATCTTTTTCATTGGTAATTGATAATCATTGCTCAGTAGTCTCTTGAAATTTTTAACGATCATTTTATTGTTTTCTTTTACGAATTTTAATTGTTATATATGTCAGATAATGCGTAATTCGAATTGGAATAGTCAAAATCCACAAACGCATCATCGTCATAATCGTTATAATCAAACAGCATCACTATCACCATCATCAAGCGGTCACACAGCATCACTATTACCACATCAATATAGCAAATCAGGTTGGATGTATGATCTTGATCTTATGTGGTGTCGAATGTTTCAAAAGTAGTGAAGATGTTAATTCTAATTTGCGTAATGTTACAAAAGTCAAAGTAATATCACTTGCAGCATCCAAAATACCAATTAGTATCCGGCACAATGATTTAGATTATACCACTGGAAGTTCAAGCATTACATCCAGTACGACAGTTAGTGAAAATTTGCATCGAGAATTAATCGGTGTACCGTTTATCACAACTACAAGTTAGTTTTATAATTTTTTTAAATCAGATAATTTTCTAATTTATAATCTTAATAAAAAAAAATTCCTACAAAGTTGGCATACTGTTTAATCAAGACATACATAGAAATGGTTGAAATTGGATGATGTCGAAGTATTGCAAGATATATTTTTTGAAATGAATACTCTCAAAGCACGTTAATAAAATTACGTTGCATCTTAGTTCGATTTCTGCTAAATGATCTTAATTAATTTAGTAGTAATTATTCAGTAGCAAGATAATTTATTGTACTAGCATTATTTTGTTTCGGAAATCTGCGTATTTTCATATCGCGAAGTGAACAGTTCAAAAATCCTGCAATCTTGATAAATAACTATAATTCTTATCATTACTGATTTATTTTAAATTAACGTTAAGAATTCATTATAGGTGATTTGACATCAGATGGATCAAGTGTCGCAGATGTGAAGCAATCCACTGGCACTTCTACAAATGCTCAATATCTGTGTGCAAATGTAATGCAAAAAAAATTCTGACCTATAGATGATTTTATATTATTTTTGTAGTTTATCTCATTAATGAAATTTGCCAATTCATTATATTTATTATTTCAATGAAATTTTTTTAAATCGTTTTTTAAAAAACGTCAGTTACAGCTTTTTTAAAATTAGCTACAATGAATGACTGATAATTTGACCATGCATTTTTCGTTTATATCGACCATATATTATCACTATTGATAATGTTGTGAATAAAAAAGGTGTCTGCTAACATCAAGTTTTACGGAATATTATTAAATCCTATCCTAAAGCTTTTTCTTTTTGAAATCTAAGAAATTATAAAGTTTTGTGAAATTAGCGAACATATTTGCAGATTCTCATTTGATGTTCAGGCCAAAATAGAAAGCATTTTAGTTTTTGCGTCATAAAATAGTTAATTTCTGCGATATTCATAGTATCATTCAATACTTGAAAAATTTCTACATTTCATTTCCATTTCCTAATAGTATTGTCCACTCACCGATTAACATTTCTTATTCTTTTCAGTTGTATATTTTCAATTTTGTAGGATTCTACTACTTCTGTAAGAAGGGCAGCATCATTTACGTTTAGTCCCAAAGGATATTTGGATAAAATAAATCAAAGGTCACAATTGCATGGTATCGAACCAAAGAGAAGATTGTAAGTTATTTATTGCATCATATTTTCTTACTGATTTTTATCCAATTTGATGCTTGATTTTTTTTTTTTTTTTTTTGAAACGAATTTTTAAATTAAACTTTATTTAAAATAATGTGATCCTCTTACTATGTTAAAGATAGAAGAGATATTTGATGACATTCACTTTTTTATGACTTTTAATCTCATATATGAAAATTAACAAAATTCCACTGGTAGATTTGGATAACGAGAAAAAATATAAAATATCAGAATGCATTCCCTATGATTTTAGAAGTTTGTGTTTGAATTTCTACGAATTATTAATGGATTAAAACTTCAGTATTTTTCAGTGGCAGATTTGCGAAAACGCTAGATTTCATCAGGAGTAAGATGGATTCTTGTAGTACATCAACACTTTATCCGTCCAAGGAAGAAATCATACAATGGCAGGATTCATTTGAGCGTTTGCTGAATCACAAATGTATGTCCATTTTAATTTTTGGACAAGCATTCATAAATTTTTATATTTTCTTTCAACTAAATTAATTTGCTTTGTGGGAAGTTCATAATTAAATTATTGACTGACGACATTTTATTAACCCTGGATTATGGATCAATTGAAAACGATTAAAATAAATATTTTCGGATGAATCATATATTTCATGTTCGTATTGTACAAAAATTGAATCATTTCAAGATGGTTGTATGTTGTTTCGGACATTTTTAAAAGGCGAATTCAGCGATGAAAATGTTGATTTTTGGACTGAATGTGAGGAATTTCGAAAGATGAAAGAAGGAAAAAAATCAACAATTCAAAAAGCACATTCTATATATAATAAATATATTGCTGAGCAATCATCAAAAGAGGTTTGCATCATAATTTGTTTAGCATTGTCAGAAGTAAAATGAATATAGTAAAATTTTTGATGCAGTTATCATTTCCATGATCTCGTGTTTCTATTTAACTGAGTTGAATAATAGCTGAAGATGCTTAGTAAAAAGTAAATTTCATTTTTAAATTTGATTGAAATTTATAATAAGTTAGATTATTCGTATCACTTGAAAATGGTTATCAATTTGACATGCTACTTCACTAAACATTATGCTTATAAATACGAAATTTGGTTTTCAGGTTAATTTAGACAGTGATACGCGTGCAGCGACAAAAGCAGCTCTAGAAAATGGTGCTAAACCAAATATGTTTTCGTTAGCGCAAACTAGAATTGAGCAGTTAATGGCAAAAGATAGTTATAGGCGATTTTTGAAATCAAGATTGTTCCTGGATTTATTGACTAATGGTACCAGTACTGCTTCAAACACCACTAAAACGTTGTCGAAAGATAATGAACATGAACGCCAATTGAAGTAAAATATTATAATTTTTTTTATTTATATACATTGTGTTTTTTCTTTTCTTTTCTTTTGTGATAAATTAATAAATTTCTTTTACGATTAATTTCGAATTTTGAATTCTTTATTAAAAAGATTGCAGAAAGTTTAAGATTTTTTCATATCTTCAGATTTCTGATGAAATATTTGTCTTTATTTTATGACATTAATAGTGCAACTGTTATTCAGGTCATCGACAGTGGAAACTCTGAAAACAGTCGACTCTACCTGTACTGCAGGAAACTCGAAAAATTCTTAAAATCAGGAAAAGAATAACGTATAATACTTATTTAACAATTAATAGTATCGTTTCATTAAAATTGTTATTAATGAATTGATTGGTTTCTTTTTCTTTCTTCTACGATATATCCTATTTGTTTCATATTATTTTCGTAGTATTTATTTATAATGATGCATTGTTAATATAAACACATTTTATTATCATGGATTAATTAGTGGCAAAATTTGACCATTGTACTTGACAAAAATAGTGTTATTAATGATGGGAAATTAAAGACTTCAATTTGGATAAAATGGCAATACTTTTAAAATCAAGTGATTAAAAAAAAGAAAATAGTAATTATTGTCTTTTCTTTTCTTTTTCCATAAAAAGAGCTTGTCAAGCATCTGATATTAACTACTGATAACAAAGTTAACTAGAAATAACTTATTAATATCAACAAATATATCATATTCCAATATAAAGAGAAAAAAGAGACTTCAATTAATAATGATCATTTCTTTTTTCTAATATATAAATATAGAATAAATTATAAAAAAAAAAAAAAAAAAATTTTGATGTGACACCCAATATTCATCATGCGATTTATGCATATTATTTCTCTTTTTCTTTTCGAGAAAGTTTACCATTTAATGAATAGCAATATTTCATTCATTTATGTTTTAAATCATTATTAGTATTGATTTGCTGTAATTTTTATTGGAATTCTTTGTAAATATTTCTTTCAAAATGATTTTTTTTTCCTTCCTTTTTTCTCTTCTTATTCCATTATGCTTTCCCAAATATTGAAAAACATAAATCTTTTATGAAAGCAGAAAAAGTAATGAAAATTTTTATTTCAATTTTTAATTTTGATTATTACTATTAAAATGACTGCAAAAAAAAAGAAACCGTTTATGCCGATCATATTTTGAAAGCAAAATACAGAAAATTCAGTATTGTGGTGGCATTGCGTAGATTAAATTTTTGCATCACATTTAAATTGCAATTGATCAATTAAATTTTATTGTTTTGAGAATTGAATTTAAATTTTATTGTTTTGAGAATTGAATTTATATGTTATTGATATATGTATATACATCTATATATATATAATGAATTAATTATTCTAATTAATACAGAAATACTTTTTCTTATTAAATCTTAAATCTGATTGTGAATCTTTTTTATCTTTGCATCTTAAATTCGAAAAAACTTCCAGAATCCTAATTTATATAACTTGCAGTGCTTTTTTTTCCTTTTTTTTTTTTTTTTTTTTGTTAATTACTACCATTGTTAGAAAAGAAATACTTTTTCATATATAATAATGTTTCTTTTATCCGATCAAACAAAAAAAAGAATAATAGTTGCAATTAATGAATTGTTTCAAATATTTGAAAATAGTTGTCGAAATTTTATATTGTCAATAAAATATATGTTGTTATTAAATATACCGCCCTGCACTTATCATTTTGAGTAATAAATGAGAAATGTTTTTTTTTTTTTTTTTTCATTACCAAATATTTTAATATCAAAATGCAAAAAAAAAAAAGAAAAAAAAATGCTATTTCCTTTTCAGTTAAATTTTATACCAAGAGACAATTATTTAGGTTTTTAAATTACATGAAGGATGTGATTTATTCTTGGGAAACAAGACAAAGTGTAGTTGATTAGAATTATTTACATCATATTCTATCTCTTTCAAATAAATGATATAGTTGGAAATCAAGGAATTAAATAATTAAATGACAATACATCTTCGTCAAGATGCTTTCGCGATGATTTTTTCAGGTCTCTTCGAAATTGAAATTGAATTTAATTAATATTGCATTTTTGTTTAAATTAATTTGATTCATTTAAGTTCATGAATGATTATTGGTGAAAAAAAAAAAAAAGAAAAAGTGAAAAATCGAAGCGAAGTATTTATTTTAAGTATGTGCTCGAAATATTCTATACTTCTCAATCGTATTAAAATTTCAGTTTAATTCATAATTTATTACTATTAAAATTTATAATTGGTGCACTTGTGATATTGCTGGAAGAATTCAAAATTTATTTCTAAGATAATATTTGCGAGATAAAATTTTTTCACTATTTATAAAATATAATTTGAATAAGTGGACGGAATTTTTTTCATAATGGCGCAAAATGAAATCAAAATTGATCATAACTATAAAAGGATTTCCAATTTAATAATTACTTGGCTCAAATAATTGAATACCGAATATCAACTTCATCAATACACTATATTAGATAGAATAATTATTAGATAAGAAATATATATATATATATATTAAAATGGTATGCTGTTTACTTAAATTGTAGAATATATAATTAATTGAATGATGATATCAGTTGTGATAAAAATAATAAATGATAATTTGGTAAGATTTAATTCTTTATACGTTAGATTTTATTTAATATATAATACTTAATCAGCATATAATAAGTTCGATTATTACGTTAAATTTCATTCATTATAAAGAACTAATTCAATTTAAACTTAATTTATTAAATTAATAAGCTAGTAACTTTTTTTTTTCAGCATGAATTATTTGAAATTTATCATGTTTAATTTGTTTCAATCTTCCTTCCTGTTAAATGCTAAAATGTTATGATTTTATAATAGATTGATAAAATAATATGGAAAATATTTGGATAGATTATTAAAAACAGATTGAATATAATGAAAAAAATGATAATCAGGAACTTAATACTTATCAATCCATTTCTCATCATTATTCTTTCGAGAATAAATCCGAATTACTTAATTATTAATTTGTGATAATAATAATTATCTTTTTGTAAGTAATTTTCGTTTACTTTTTTTCCAATCCTATATCTATTGCAATTTAATCATCCGAATATTATTTCAATAAAATTTATCATAAAGCATTGTTGATGATTGAAACAATATTGAAATGATACTATAATGAATATATGGCAGAAAAGAAGAAGCAAAAAAAAATTTATATAAATCAATTAGCTAAAAAACAAACTTCAAATCATAAGCTGTAGGATTATTATTATGACTGATATTTTATCATTGAATCATTTAAAATGACTGATAATTTATCATTGAATCATTTAAAATAAATTTTTTATTTCATTTAATTTAAATCATTTTTTTTTTCGATCAATCAATAAAAAATTACATCAAGAATTTACATTTATTCATGCATAAAATTATTAACATGATTATTCGAATAATTACACGAATCATTGAATACTTTAATGCTTTTATTACAATTAATTTATTTTTTAGGGAAGAGTAGAATATTGATTATATTATTACAAATTAGAAAAAATTGCAAAATTGCCAAAGCATTAGTATTTTAGTTTTTAAGAATAAACCATTAGGTGCAGTAGTTTTCATTTATTAAATTATTTAGTAATTGATATTTAATATGAGTATACAAATTTAATACATTGAAAATATCCAGCAAATTGAATAATACATATCAATAATTAATCAATAATTAATTGATATGTATTATTCAATTTGCTGGATATTTTCAATGTTAATTTGCAAAATCTTTTTTTTGCAAGTAATTGATATCGATAATAATAAATTGGACTAATTATTAATTGATTAAAAAAAGATCAAAACATCAATCTTCTATTGCTTCCCATTATTTCGATATCAAATTTACAGAAAGAATTACAAATTATGCCTAAAAATATTTGACGATAAACGAATATGATGAAAATTTAAAACAAAAAAAAAAATCTAAATCTGAGTGAAATTTTTCCTAAAAAAAAACTTGCTTACATTAATTAATTTATATATTTTGTTTTTTTTTTTTTTTTTTTTTTTTTGGATCTATGCGTAGTTAATAATTTTTAATATCTGAGTATCAAATTAAAGTTGAATTTTATGTAATAGGAATTTATGTTGTCAAAAGAATTGATATAGCGAATTAAGAAGTAAATTTAATTTAACTTTAATTTAACAAGAAGAAAAAACTGAAATTTTATTTCTTATAAGATAGCTATAGAAGATGATCAATTGTAAATTCAACAAAAAAAAAAAAAAGTAAAATTGATCAAAAAGTAAATTGTTACTGATAAATTCATATCATTTAACAATTACTGATAAAACAATTGCTTTAAATGAATTCTAACTAACAAAAAAGTTAAATAAACAAAATATCCTGCCATTTTCTTTTCCTTATTTAATAAATAAATATTTGTCATTTGTTTATTAAACAAATATTTCTCATTTATGTGTTAAACAAATATTTGCCATTAATTTAATCAAATCTCAAAATTTTTTTTTTTAAATATTTTTTTATTTATTTATTAATTAATTCTTCTTGATCAAATCAATGCTTTTAATTTTCACATCTTTAATTCTAAATTTACTCATTTTATTTATTTATTTACCTACTTATTCATTTATTAATCATAAAAAAAAAATTGATTAAATTAATATTTACCAATTTATCCTATTTGCTTCATACATAGCAGCAATTGATTTAAATTTTACAGGATGAAGTGTAAATTGTAATGGAATTTTAGATATTTTTGAATTAATTAAGTTTAACATAAATAAATTTGCTGATTATTTAAATCATACTTTTACTCTTTTTAATTCAATTCATTTTAATTTTAGCTCCAATTTTATTCATTTTCAAGAAGTCCAAATGATATTAAAATTTTAATATTATATATATTGATTCTTGATTATTTCAGTTTTTTCTTCTTTTTTTTTTTTTATTTTATTTTTTGAATGAAATGAATGTTATTGGTTTATGCAAAGAAATAAGAGATATATTGTTAAATATACGGTAGTAATTTTATAAGATAATTTTCCTTAAAAAATAAAAGCAAATTTATTATTAAAGCTTAAAATCAATAAACAACATTAATGCAAAAGTTTGAAATTAAAAACTGAAATGTGAAATCAAAAATAGAATTCATTCTATCATTTAAATACTTATATATTTATAAATATATGCATAATCTTTTTTTTTTTCAAAGAATTGATATTTAAAATAGCAAAAATTAAATTTTTTAAATTAAATGCTATCTTTTTTGATCTACTCCTTTAAAGAATAATGACGGGAAAGAAATAAATATAATGCTAATTAGCACTCTTATTGCTAATTAGTACCATAATGTTAATTATAGTTTACTAAAAATAAAATTTGAAATTTTAAATGTATTATTCCATTTTTTGCAATTAATATAATTCAATGCATTAAATGATAAATTCGCTTATTTGCTTCATATCTATGGATAATTATTACATAAGAATTATACTCGACTATTTATTAGCCTAATTAATTATAATATCTAACGTATTATTAATTAATTGGGCAAAAAAATTAAGAATTAATAACAAAATAACCAAAAATAGATGACATCGAAGAAATTATAAATATTTGAAGGATAAATTTTATACATCAAATAAAATTATGTATTTTATCAAGAAATAATATTAATGAATCAATATGGAACTTTTATAAGGATCATTTTTTATATACAAATATAATTTTTTAATTAATTAATTAATAGCAAAATGTCATACTATTTCTTTTTTCAAAAAAAAGAAAAAAAAAAGGAAAGTTGATTCAAGTTCGCTGCTATTATTTACTTTTGAAAATCTTGCCATTGTTCTTCTATCTCCATCCAACAATCCATTAATCTACCTTAATTAACCAACTAACCAACTAATTAACTAATTAACTAACTACATAGATTATTCCCAACGTCGCACTCATCGTGCCATTCAAATGCTTCCACTGTTTTATTCAAACCATTCGACATCATTTGAGATATTTTACGGTTGTCCGTAAGCTTGAGATAGGATGACGTTGCTATAGACCAAATTACTCGTATTTTTTTTTCTCGTTTCCGTGAGACGTGGGGAACCTTTTGCTAATTATTTTCACGTGAAAATAGTGTAAATTAATTGATTAGTTGTAATTATGTTACATGAATTACAACGATTCGTTGTAATTATTAGTTAAATAGCTATAATCATCAAATAAATCATTAAAGATAGTTGGATGAGTCATTGCAATCATTGAATAAATTAGTTGTAATCATCAAACAAATAGTTGAAAACGCTTGGATGAATTGTTTTCATCGGTAGATTAATGGCCGTAATTATCAAATCATTAAAAACGGACGAATTGTTTTCATCATTCGATGAATAGTTATAAACATCAACTGAGTGTTTGCAAATAGTTAAATGAATATTAATAGAAGTTATTTAATCGTTAAAAAGTTACAAAATAGAAAATCAAAGCGTATTTATCAAATATTTAAGACTTATATAAACATTTTGCTATAAAATTATCTTTAAAAATTACAAAATCTCATTTTATTTTGACATGAATGAAATATTACTCTAATACGCATGTATCATTATTTGATAAAACAAGAATGATAATGCTGAAATGTATGATAAGTAATATCTCACTTTAGGATGCTATTGTAAAAAGATAAGATATTATTGCAAGATTTTAAGACAATACATTATTACGGATATTAGCCATGTAAATCTACTATGATATGGTTTCATGATAAGATTTATTAAATCTGTATGTAATAATGTATCGTAAAATGTCGTCATTAATAATATTCTGTAATGTTGTGCTGCAGTATGATTCTACTACGAATAGTATTTCATATTAAATAAATTTTATTAAAATTAAATAAAGATTCTCTTATAATAAATTATAAGAAGTAACATGATAAGATATGTTGCTAATTGCTTATGATATGAAATAAATTAATTTGAAAAAATAATAAATTTCAGGAAAATTTTTTCGTCTTAAGTGCAACAATGCAAGTCGATGTTAATGGTTCAAGTATGTCCGAGAAATCGCTGAATGGTTCGAAATTGAAGGATACCCATAGTTATGTTGGCTTTGCTAATTTTCCTAATCAAGTATTTCGACGAGCTATTAAAAATGGCTTCGAATTTACGCTAATGGTTGTTGGTGGGTTTTATTCACTGTATCAAATTTAGAAAGAAAAATTATGAAAATTCACTTGAAAAGAATGGTCGAGATTGATTATGTTGATTAGTGGACTGATGCTAAAAATTCATTTATCTCTTTTTATTAGGCAATTTTTTTCTCGTTATTTACATGCAAAAAATTGTAAACAAAAATAAGTTTAATTAAAGTTACATTATTTCCTATCGTACATAATGTATGATATGAAATCAGGATTTTCATTATGGATGATTGTCTTTCCATATGTATGTTATATACTGGCATGATATGATCATGTTACTCAGATCATAAATAATGAGCTATTAAACATTTGTATCCATAAGGATTTATAAAGATGTTGTAATGAAATTACAGTGTATTACATATTATTATATTTTAGTTATATTATAATGATTAAGTAGATATAATAAATATATATATCATGCTTTTCAATAGTATATCCTTTATTTCTTTTTATTATTCTTCAATTTTTTTACAACTTAACTCTTTACCCAAATCCTCATTTATTATTTGTATATTTCAGTTAATTGTATTCTTCCATCGATAGTTATTGTCAAGAAACAGTAATTGTTGCTCTTGTTCTAAAAACGATTTGTAAAAACAGTGTTTTGCATTGCAGGTTGTTCCGGTCTTGGTAAATCCACATTCATCAATTCCTTATTTTGCACGGAAATTAACGATCCGGGTACGGAAAAACGACATATTTCACCAACAGTACAAATTGAAGAAAAAATCGTACGATTAGTGGAGAATGGTGTAACTTTAAACCTTACATTGGTAGATTGTCCAGGTTTTGGTGATGCTGTGGATAATAGCAAATGGTTAGTAATTATTTCATCTTGAAAGTTTCAGATCACATGCTGTCTTTGTAATCGGTGAATTTAATGATGTTATTCTTATTTTTCAAGTTCACACTTAATATCCATGCTAAGATATTCAAATTAAGGATGAACAATTTCTGTGTCTGAGTTTCCCATATTTTTTAGTATCTGAAATAAATAAAGCTAAATTTCCGTATCTCTTAAAAGAGGAGGAACTTTTGTAATATTGAAAGATACAAGTCTCATAGATGAGCAAAATCTTGATTGTAATGATAAATGTTGATAATATGTCGATTTACACTGTTATAAATCACGCGATCGCAGGCAAGTATTGTTGGGAATCCACAAGAATGACAATTTTTGTGCAGTTTCAGATAGTTCCACTTATTTTAAAGCATGATTCCAGTTGGGAACCGATTGTAAATTACATCGAGAAAAAATACTTGGATTATTTTTCGGAAGAAACTAAAATTGAACGTGCAGCAACAATTCCTGATAAGCGTGTGCATCTTTGCCTATATTTCATAAGTCCTACTGGACATGGGTAAAGATTTTTGTTTTTGGTTTCAAGGAGGAAGTATTTAACTTTGATTAAACTATTTGATAAACGATTGTGAGATGTATAAACCTTGTTTTGCTTGCCGAATAGTGTCGAAAAGTAAATTTGTTAGTTGAATTGCCGTGAATACTTTAGATAATGCTTAATAGATCATTAATTAAACAATTTCAGATTAAAACAACTTGACATTGAAATGATGAAGAAGCTTCATGATCGTGTCAATGTAATTCCAGTCATTGCAAAAGCTGATACATTGACAGTAAGCGAACTGGCGCATTTCAAAAACCAAGTAATTTGTTGAAAATATTTAAAATTATAATGTTCATGATGTTAGAAGAAAAATGCCAAGTTTTTTGATGTCTTTTGCTCATTTTACTTATCTTTGTGTGAAGAATTTAAAAAATTGGTTCTTTTTTCCTATCTACAGTGTTGTGACAGTATGCCGAATTTGAAATTTTATGAACGAATACAAAAAATAAAAATTTTATCTACAACACCGTAATATAAACTCAAAGAGATCAAAAGAATTTGAGATTTTTAATGTATAGTATGTCATTATTCCTTTGTAAATAAGCTGAAAAGTTAAAATTAATTTTAATTCTTCAGTTCTCACCATGCTATTGAGCCTATGATGTCTAATCTTTATTTATATCGCATCTATTCAAGAGCCAAAAAAAATTGAAATAATCGCTTACATTGATTTTTTATCGTTCTTAATTTGTCATGTGACATTTTTCTAGATAATTAAATTGATTTTTTATCTTTCTTAATTTATCATGTAACATTTTTTCTAGATAATTAAAGAGATTGAAGAAAGCGGTATCAAATTGTATAAGTTTCCGGATACCGAAGATGAAGACGAAAAAAGACAATTTGGACCTCTTCGTGAGCGGTTTCCATTTGCCATTGTGGGTAGTAATCAGGTAGTTTTAATGGTTCATCATAATGATTTTCTCCGGATTTCCTCTTTTCTTTGATTAAAAGACTTTTGAATATTAAATAATATAGGTTCGTGATATTAATGGGCGTCGACATCGCGTGAGAGATTACAGTTGGGGCACAGTTGAGGTTGAAAATTTGCAGCACAACGACTTCATCGCTTTGCGTGATACTGTCATAAGGTACTATTTTTATGGCATTAATAAAATTGAACAATCAGATATGAAGGCTCATTAATCAATGATTCAGGCTGGATTTTTTTTTTTTTTTTTTTTATTACTCTGCCAATAATGAGGAATCAAGAAATTCAGGATGAATTTGATAGATCTAATCGCAGTAACCCGTAGTGTTCATTATGAAAATTTTCGCTACCGGCAATTAAACAAGGGACCTAAAAATACGATTGACAGGTAATCCATAACTATCATACTACATTTTTTTAATTGGATGGAATATTTAACATAATTCGCTATCAGTAATCTATGACCGTCGAGTGAATTACTATTTGAAGAAGAAAATAATATAATGTGAAGTTTCGCGTTTCATGTCACATTTCGGAATGGAATGTGTTTCCGAGTGATTGAATTCTTTTTTTTTTTTTTTTTTTCTATATCAACGAAGCATTCAGTAGAGAAATTACTACTAAAAAATAGAAGTGTCAAGTAATTCATGCATAAAATAATTCGTACAGTGATTGGATTTTTGTTATTTTATGTAGAAGGGCTTCTAAATATAGCAAGTTCAAAATTGCTCCACTCAGTAGTCTTTGATTTATATTTTTTAAGCAAAAACTGTAACCTTTTCTCAATTTCGATTTATTGAATCAATTTTAAATTCAGTTAGTCGCATTCTAGAGATCCTTTTACGCAATTAGAACATGAGAAACAAATCAAGGAAAAGGAGCTTGAGGAACGAAAACGCAGCATGGAAAAAGTAAGTTTTGCAAACAGTCTACTTTGGTGAATGTTCTAATTGGTTTTCATTCTATTATTTCAGTTTATATGCATTATTTCTTTCCAGGTTTTTGAAGAGAAAGTGATGGAACGCGAAGAAAAGTTAGCTGCACGGCAGTCGGAAGTCAGTTTTATGACATCAATTATGCCTTGATTTTTTATAGTAGAGCTTACAATATTGACAGCAAAATTAAATACTGAAATTAGCCATCATTTAGCTAGTAGCAAAAATTTTTTTTCCCCTCGTACTAAGATGAATGTGTACCAGATACGGCTTTGCATCTTTCATTTAGGATTTATTCCTTTATCAAATTTGATGTTGCAATCTGCTTGCTAACTAAATCCAGTGAACTGAACATTTTTTCCAACCAACTAGGAAAAAGTCTTTTTGAGTTGTTCTAAGTTGCGCTTTCTTGGCTTGTTTAAAACTTTTGATAATGTAGTGTCTCATTCTGTCTTTAAAACAAAATTTCGAAATATATTTTATCTTGAAAATCTGTTGATTTTTTGTGTGTAATTTAAAAATATCTTTTTCTGTAATTTGAAAGTTAATTGCAGCTGGATGAAAAAGAGAAAGAAAATCGTCGAGTTTTGCAAGAGCGCCGTCTTACGCTGGAGCATCTGATGAGCGAAGTGGTTGAATTACGTCGAAGCACTGGAACTATTTCACGACAAGACTCCAGGTTGATAATTTTCTACTCTAAGAGCAAAAACTATCACTAACTATGCAAGATTTCTTATGCTACAGTGTCTAATTTCTTTTCCCATGGTGCTCAATATAGTAGAAATTATAGTAACTAGAATGAAACTTATGATGACTCTTGGATAATTGTTTATTTGGTCCATTTCAGGAGCTCGCCGTCCGAAAAGTCGTCTCGCATGAAAAAGGGACTCGGTGGGATTTTCAAAAACTAACTGCCAGTTTCGTGCAATACTAAAGGATTTCTGTTTTTTTTAACCGTTCTTAAATGTATCACTTTTTACGAAATTTTCTTTGGAAACTGTAATTGCTAAAAATAATTTACACTGAGGTTTGGAGAACTTATTACAGGATTGATCTGTGTATATCTGACTTGTTACGGACTTCCTATCGGAGCCATATCTGAAAATCAGCTTCTTTTCAAAGCCATAAAGAACGGCCTATATTGATAATAAAAGTTTTATGAATTGTCTTTATATTTACCATCTAATATGAGACATAGTCTTTCTCAGATTAGATTGCTAGTACAAAAATAATTCATTGAACTAATCCAATTTTGCAGTTTTTACTATTGCAAAAAAAAAAAAAAAAAAAAAAACACCTTTTTTCAATCTTCAGAATTTTCAAGGTAAAAATTTATTGCCGGCAAGAAGGTCTTTCAAATATAGATTTTATTTCAAAATGTTTTGGCCTCATTTCTTTATCTTTCAGTCAGTTTTTCAACATGATTTTGATCTCTTTAAAATTCTTTCCAATACTATTGTCATTTATCATCTTTGTTCTTAAATTCCATTGAAGTGTCTATTTATTTTATTTATCACTGGATTAACTGGAATCTGATCTGTAATATTTTCGAACTAATAAACAGTCTTTATTATTTTTTTTGCTGATCTAACTTGTCTTAAAAGAAATCGTTAGCTGATAATATGTCAAAATTTTTGTAGATTCAAATATTGCTTCAAAAAAAAAAAAAAAAAAAAAAAAAAAAAAAAGAAAAGGAGAAAAAAAATTATCCGTTTTTAACGAAACTGAAAAATGAATGTATATCTGAGGAAAGGCCAAGAGAAGTAGATGAATTGGTTTTCGATTTTTTTTTTCTCTTTTCAGTGTTCGCAATTCTAATTGCATTATTACCCATCTGTTTCCATTTTCCTTTATGCTTTGTACTATTTCTCGTTAGCCTGGTTAAAAAGCATTGTTAAATCTCATGAAAGTTATATTCATCAAATAAATTTCATATTATTTAAGTCGTGCTTGTTACAACAATTCAAATTTCAAGTGAATATTTGCAAAAGATTTTTCATTGATATTTTTGTTTTCAAATTCCGGTAAAATTTCGGTTAATATTCATTAAGATATCTCAGGCCTCCCAATTTTATCATGATTGCTACTAAAAATCTGTTGAAATTATTATACTTGTTTGTCCATATATATATATATATATATATATAAGTATATTAGTAATATCAAATTATATTAGATGTTTCCAATATAACTTAAATTGATTATTTTCTTTAACAACGTGATTTTTCTAACGGATTTAGTCTCTAATACGATAATGACATAAAAGCATAATATCCGTTCATATATCATCAAATTCTATAATCATTTTAATATTCATCTAACTGAACTTTTGATTAGATTTCAATTTAAATCTTTAATAAATTTAATTTCATAGTTATAATATAATGATAAATGATAAGACATAATATTAATGAAAAATAGACTACTTATTGTTTAGAAATGATTCTAATTTATGATTTCATCGATTGATAAATTATTTTCAACTTACTTATTACATTAAATTATTCTATTATGGATAGAATTTTCTATTAAATGTTTTGCTGATTCGATGAAATTATCTAAACTCTTCAATATTTCTTCTTTTTTCTTTTTTTTTTTTCTTTCAATGCCTTAATCATTAATTTTACTCTATCTGGAAAATATCTTCAAATAGATGAAAAATTGAATAAAAAAAAAAAAAAAAAAAAACGAGGAAAAGATGAATTAGCTAAATTTTGAAATTTTACTTTCAAAATAGCAATAATTTTTTTATCCGAATTTTTCCCCCATTATATTTAAGATTAAATTTCATTGCATTTGCATTTAATTACATAGATGCACATACATCTAATATGTATTTTCAAAAAGATGGGAATTAATTAACAAATCTAATCGTAAAGTACGAGACATAGGTATGCTATTTAATTGATTGGCAAAGATTTTATAATAATTAGTTGATATTGAAAATTTTCTAGCTGATGAATTTATTTGACGATAATAATGCTAAATATTAAATACTAAATATTAAAACGATTACAACTAATAATTATTGATAATTATCTCATATAGAATAGCATATGAATAATAATCAATAAATTTTTCATTTTTTTGAAATAAATTTCATTTTATATTCGTTAAAATATTATCAAAAAAAAAAAAAAAGAAAAAAATTTGTTTTAGAACTATTTCTGAATCTTTTTTTTTCAATCGTTATTTATTCAAATTTAATATTGTTTTCTGTTTCCGAAATGAAATTTTCAAATTTTTCCGAATAAATTTTCTTCAAAAACCATTTTTTTTTTTTTTTTTTTTTTTTTTTTTTGCATAATTGAAATGGTATTATACTTGAAAAAAAAAAAAAGGAAAAGGATTTAATGAGTAGTTTTGGTGTATATTTTTTTTCAATTCATTCGTCAAAATTATTTAGATAATATGCATAAAAATTTAACATTTGAAATTTTATTACTTAATAAATTTTTTAAATTTGATAAACTTTTTGTTTTTTAAATATTCAGTAAGCCATTTTATAAAAAAAAAAAAAGTTGTAAAATAAGCTGCTGTTAAACTACGAATTGGACAGGAAATGTTTTGAAAGATAGAATCGGAAGCCAAGTAGAAAATGTGCCATATACTAACTAGGCTTATATAAAAGTATTTGTATATTAAGAAAATGGACAAGTTTATAATTTATACTTCTACTCTATCAAGTTTCTAATTCTAATTTAAGAAAAAAATAACATATTTAGTATTTATATATATATGTTTATAAGTGGCCAAGAAGCGAAGGAGCCATGAATTTTTAAAATTTGAACTGAAATTGTTATCAATTTTTTGATTTACTCGTTCAGTTAAGCAATTGCTTACTTTTTTTTTCTTTTTTTTTTTTATTATAAATTAAGAATTAAATATCATGATTTGTTTTCGCAATTTTTTTCTTTAACTTTTTTTTTACGCAAGAGTTTCTTATTGTTGGCATTGAAATAGAAAAAAAAATTGTTTCATTTCTTTTTTTTTTTTAATCAAATAAGAATAAATAAATTTTCGATTAAAAAAAATGTTTTTTTTTGATTGAAAAATTTTTCTAAAAATTAAAAATTATCAAAAAGATAAAATCTAAATAAATAAATACACATGTCAAATGGAATAACTTATACATTTGAAGTGATAAAACTGATTGAAATTTATCATAAATGATGACAAATAATTTGTTATTAAATTTCGAAATTATCAGTCGACTAATCAGTTATTTTGCTTATCGTTTTTTTTTTTTTTTTTTTATCTTTCCCTAACACTAACTCTTTAAAATTTGCGATAGATTATCACACTTTCGAATAAATTTCGTAGTTGAATATATTCGGTTAGAGACTTCTGATTAAAAATTTAAAAATCCTTTTTGTATAATTGAAAAAAATTTTTTTTAATCATTTGCAAAATTTGAAATGCGAAATAAAATTTTACTACTTTTTAAATTTCCCTGTTTTATCTAGCCTTTTTTTTTCCCCCAAAATATTGGTTATATTTTTATTCTAATTTTGGAAAATTTAATGAGAAATTTTAATATGCAAACTATTTCTTAGTTTTAGCAACTTTCTTCTTGATTAATTAATTAATAGTATTTACTAGTGATAATTATCATGTAAAAATCATCATTTTTAATCATCTTTTAAATATAAAATAAATAATCAAAATATCAAATAATGACAATCAAGATTAATAATCTATTTACAAGTTTAAAAAGGATTTTACTATTTCAAAAGGCTTTTAGTAAAATTTATGGTGGCATTTTTTTTTCTTGCTGAACTGATATAATCACGCTAGGCATTTTTTTTTCAACTGGGCAATTTTTTCAGCTAGGCATGTTTTTCTACTGGACAATTTTTTCAGCTAGGCAGTTTTTTTTTTTTTTTTTCATGTTTTTTTCTTCAAGTATTCATTCAGAACATTTTTTTGGTTTGCTTCATGAATTGTTTCCGCTCTTGGCCCGATTTTTTCCTTTTTTCTTTTTTTCTTTCTTTCTTTTTTTTTCTTTCATTGAAAATTATATTATTATGGATTATATACGTCAAAATTTATTCTTTCAAATAAATAAAGCTTCCTGGAAAAATGAATAAAATTGAATTTTTTAAAAAATTTTTCAGCTATGATATTCGAATTTAATTTTAAATCAATAATATTAATTTTTACAATATAGCTATGAAGCAATCTTATCAAACAGATATTCTATTGAATTACAAAATATATGAAAAATTTTGTAATGCAATCGAAATTCGATAAGACAAACTCCAATTTTCAATTTAATGATTGAATTTTAACTTGATGAAAGGTGTTATTAAAAGAAGTTTTTAAAAATTCAAAAATTTTGCTTTTTTCTAGTTGATAATATTAAATTCAATTCCAGTTATTCCAATTTCATTTTATTTGATCTTGAAATCTTGAATTTCGGCTTGTTTAATCTCAAAATTTCAAATTTTTTGTTAATCCATATTTTTTTTATAATTTTAAATATTTTTATTTTTTTTTCGTTAGTTCTGATGTCATTATGATGCACCGAAATTGTACATTGAAACAGTGTTTCAAATTATACAAAATAATGATAATTTCATGTCCTAAATCTCCTTATTTAATCTTGAAATCATTAATTTCGATTATTATAAATCCATTTTTTTTTCAATTTCAAATATTTTTTATTTTTTGGTTAATTTTGATATTATTATAATGCACACAAATCAGGTATTGAGAGAAAACTTCAAATTATACTACGAAATAAACTCATAAAATCATTGATTTGCGTAAATGAAGTAAATAAATGAAATAGTAGAATAAATACCGTAAAAAGTCGAAGTGAATTAACCTGAAAAAAACTAAAGGAATTTCGAAAATTTATTAACTTTAATGTGCTTTAATTTCTCTCTCTCTTTCTCTCTCTCTCTTTCTCTCTAATGAAATGTCATATTTCAGGTATTTAAAAATTTTGATAAAATTTCTAATAAATTTAATTAATTGAAACATTCCATTCATAGTATTTTCATAATTCTATATAACTAAAATTTATGAAATCTTATTATATAATTTATTTGTTTATTCATTTTCTTTTTGCATTTTCTCATATATATGATAATATCAAAATTATTTTGATGAAGTTGTAAATTGTCGCACCAATTTATAATGTTCATAATTTCGTGCGAAATATTTACGAATTTTTAAGTTAAAAAAATTCAGTAAAAGATGCGAAAAAAAAAAGACATATTAAAAGAAAATAAAAAATAAAAGAAAAGAAAAGGAGAAATGGATAAAATGATGTAATTTTGAAATAAAAAGATAAGATGATGTGATAAAAAATAAAAATGCAAATAAAATGATAACAACAAAAATGAAAACGTCAAAATGTTGCTGTATATTGGAAGAGGAGAAAGAAAAAAAAGTTTGCTCTAAATTTAACATTGAATTAAAAACTATTTAAAATAACATCAAATCAATTGTTTTGCAATGTTTTTAGAAAAGTTAGAATTATTTGAATTGAAATTAAGTTAAATCCAATTCTTATTTTTACTTTTAAATATATCATTTCTGCATAATAAATGGACAAATCATTGATTGCTTTTCTTTTTTTTTTTTTAAGATTTAAGTTAAGTTTGATTTAAGATTAAATATTAAATAAATGCAAAAAACTGCTTATTTTTTTCTTATCGATTTAATATCCAATAATTTTAATTTATTTATACCTTTTATCATTTAATAAATATAATATTTTTTTTTTTTGGGTTAACAAATATTTTAATTATTTTGATTTAAAATTGAAATGTTAGGTAAGTGAAATTAAACGCTAATTGCTTATTTCCATTTTTTTATTAAACATTACTGCTTCATATCTGGAAAATTATCATTTAATCAATATTATCAATATTACATATCATTTTAGTGCTAATAATTTACTATATGAATTTTTTGATTTTATTTTTATCTTAGATAAATATATTCGAATTAACAATTTTCAGACATTCTCATTTTGCTAATAATTTAGCATGCATCGCTTGATTTTTATATTTTTATTTTAAATAATTATATGTATTCGAATTATCAATTTCCAATTATTTATTTCCAGATAATTATAGATGTTTATGACAAATGAATGAAATAGTTTTATTCATTGATGCAAATGCTATTTATGAAAATTTAATTTCATGCAATTTCACACACAATAGTATCGATGAAAGTTTGGCAGGAAAAGTTTGGAAATTACCATTGTTAAGCGGTCGAGCAAGCGGAAGTCGATATTTAGAATAATGAAAAGAGGTGTAGAATTCAATTCCGGATCCGACTATGCCAATTCATTCATTATTTATCCATTAAAGCAATTATCTGAATCTCGACCTAACTACTATCAGTACTCCACAATTTCTCGTCATTCCGATTTTACCAAAAACAATCGGAAATTTCGTGTAAAATCAAAAATGCTAGCAATGAAATCAAAATCAAACAATAATATGGCAAACATTACGAAACAATTGAAGATGGTAATATTTTTATCAGTTTACATAGATAATGTAATTCTAATTCATTCGAAAAAAAAAAAAACTTTGCGAAATTTCCAAAATTAATAGCGAATTTCGTAAAGTTGTTTCAATTTTTTGCAATAAAGTTTGCAGAAATATAAAATAATCAATGGAAGTTAAGGCATTTCTAGAAATTTTGTTTTTTTCCAAAAATATAAATGATTGGCAAAAGTTAAAGCATTTTTGTTATTCTAGCGAGAAATTATCGAACAAAATGTTTGAATGCTAAATTTTCCACTTTTTTTTTTTTAAATTCTTTTTAAAAGTACAATTTTTTTTTTTTTTTTTGCCTCTTTTTGCTATGAATCAGAAGAAAAAAAATGTAAAGATGTGTTTTAAAAATAATTTTTAAAAAAATTAATTAAAATTATTTTTATCGAAATAATAAAATTGAAATGAAATATTAAAAAAATGATAAATGAATATACTAGTTGCATGATATCATTACTTATAAATACACTTTTTTTTTTCTCCTTGCTTGAAATCAAAAAAATTGAAATGGAATTATAAATTTGGAATTAAATTATAACATTTGCATATAAAATTATAATAATGATAAAAATAATATTATTATCATTATTAATCAATGCTTTTCCAGATTCATTAGTATTTCTCTCATTTCTTCAATTAATTTTAATTATCATCATATTAAGAAAGTAATCATATATTTATAATCTATCGACAATCTTTCTTTAATTTAGCATTAAAGTTTCAATTTTAAGATATGATATTTCTATTAAGATTATTAATTATAAAGTTTTTTTTACCACATTTCTTTTTGTATAACTAAAGAAAAAGAAGAGATAAAAAGTGAAAAAAAAAAATGAAAATTGATAGAAAATTTCAGAAAAATTAAATCGATTCACGAAATATTCATAGCTGAAAATTTCGTGTCACCACGTGCCTTGTCAATTCTAACGTTGCAAATTTATATAATTAAACTTCTTGTCCCACCTCTTTTCTCACCTTTCTTTCGAAATGAATGAATTAATTTCAATTTTAATTATATCACTAAACCTGTGTGTAGGTAAGCGTTTCATTTGTGTGGGTGTATACGTGAGTTTGCGCGTGAGTGCGCACGTGAGCGTTGGCGTAGATGTATGCGTGAGTGCACGTAGGTATTTATCTAAGTTTATATGTAGCAAATATTTGAATTTAAATGAAATATGCAAACTATAGCCTATTTTTTGGATTAGAATTTTTCATGATAAATGAGATTGCAAAAATTTGCATAATTATTCCCGCTGATAAATGAATCAAATTAATTTAAGCTAAACGAAATAATTTAACTATTTTTTTGTTATAAATCAATTAAATATAATGTAACAATATATTACATAAATTATTTGTTAAATTATATAAATTCTTTTGTATTAGTAAAGGAGTAAAATTAACATATTTAAATTCTATCAAATATTTTTAACATAAAATTTTGAATCTTTTACAGAATGGAAAAAACTACAAAAAAGGAAAGAGAAAAGTTCATTAGATATTTTTAGAATAAAATTTTATAAATTTTTTTTAGTAAACAAGAAAAGGAAAAAATAATTGGAATCATAAAAATGTCTTTTTAAAGATGATTTTTTTTAATAAATGATATTATAAATATTTTGTTTTGAACAATTTCTCGTATGAAATGATATGCTTTCAAAAATTCATTTCATTCAAAGAGGAGAAAATATTTACATCGTTGAAATTGCTTTTTTAAAATAAAAAACAAAAGAATGTTATGTGTTATAAGAAAAAAATTTTGTATAATTCAAGAAAAAAGAATTTTTTCTTAAAAACAATTTTTTTTTTTCGCGAATATTTTTATGAAATAATACAAAACATATAATTTTTATAATTAAAAAAATTTGTTCCTTCAATTTTGCCAATTCAAAAAATATTTTAATTTTTAGAATGCCAAGTATTTTAGCAATAAGAATTCTGGATTATAATTGTGAATAATCGAAATAAATGAATACTGATCAAATTAAATTTAGTAAGGATTTTGCTAGAAGACATAATTGCAAAAGCTTAAAATAATTTAATTACTAGAATAATTTAATATTGCACAAAGGTAAGGATTTGGTCCCAACAAAATTGGTAAATAATTAAATTGCCATGAAAAATTTTATTAGAAAAGAGAATCAGTAAGAAATTTGAATAATAATTTAGTTTCGCTATTCTTTTGTTTGATAGCTGTAAATAATTTCATAGATTGACTGATATCAACTTTAGTTTACAAGAGATTAAAATGAAAAATGTAAATGGAAATTATAAAATGAATGGAAATTATTTATTAAATGTATTGGAATGAAATAGTCGGAATATGAGATGATTTAAATTAAATAAACAAATTGATTGTTATGAATAAATAATAAAAATTAATTTCCATTTTTTTTTTCTTACAATTTCCATTACTTCATTTCTATGATATATTAATTAGTATAATATAAGATATAATAGTAACTTAAGCTGAATTATGATAAATTGCTGGCTTAAATAAGATGAAAACAATTATTCAAAAAATACAAATTAATAAATAATTCGAATACCCATATGTATTTTAGTATTTTCATTTATTATTTTTCTAGTTCAGTTAAATTCAATATAAAAATTAATGCTAAAACAACCAATCTAATAGAGATTAAATTAAAATTAAATTATAATAATGTTAATTAATTAAAATGCAGAAAATGCCATTATAAATTAATAAATAATTCATATACATGACATGTATATTTTTTTTTCATTTCTCCATTTCTTATTTTTCTTACTTTTTTTGCGAATACTTGATATGTAATTGTTATTTTTGTTATTCAACATCATAAAAAACAATGAAAAATAATATTAATTAATTAAAATGGAAGTAAATTAATGAATGATTTGAATATGTATTTTTTCCTCTTTCGCATTTCATAATTTTCATCTTTTTTCGCAAATACCTAAGATATTATTATTATTATTATTATTATTATTATTATAATTTATTATTATTATTATTATTACTAGTATTGTTATTATTATTATTATTGTTATTATTATTATTAATATTATTATTTATTATTGTTATTATTATTACTATTATTATCATTATTACTTATTATTATTATTGTTATTATATTATTCAATATTTAAAAAAAAATACCAATAAAGCTGAAAATCTATTTTACCATTAAAAAAAATCTTTCCTACGAAATTATTTTTCCTTTTCTTTCCATCTTTCTTCTTTTTCTTGTTTTTTTTTTCTCTTAATATGAGATAATTTTGAAAATAAATCATTTTTCATCTTATCCATTTTTTCTGTAAATGAATTTTTCAACAAAAAAAAAAAAAAAAAATTTTCTAAAATTTTCTTTTCCATAAATTTCCTTTATTTCACTTTTCTTCACTACTATTTCATCAATTTTTACCCAATTTCTACATAATCAGAAATATCGGATGTTTTTAAAGTAATGAAAAATATTGCGCCATTAATTTTTTAAATCATTTTTCTCTAATTAAAATTGAAAGTTTTCGTGTATTTTTTAAATTTGAACTTAATTTCCCTAATTTTATGTACATACATATATTAGTTGTTTAATTCATCCATCCATTTATTTGTTCATTTTTTTTTTCATCATCTTCAAAAATATGTTTACGTAAATTTAAGTGTTACTGAGAAATTTTAATCAAGTTAATAATTTCAAATTTGTTGTCTTCAACTTTTTATTTTATTGAGTACTTTTATTTTATGGATTTTTCAATTGGCCAAATTTTTCATCGATTGCTTACATCGTTTTCTCATTTTAAAATATTTCACGATAAGCAATCATTTTTATCATCATTCAAGTTAAAATATGCAAAAATTAAAACTGACCGCATGATTCTTTTTTTTTTGGCAAATTTAAAAATAACAAAATTAGAAGTTCATCATATATTATTTGAAATGTAATTGAATGATAAATAAATGACAAAAAATTAATAAAAATTAAGATTGTAATAATTTTATCAATGATAAAATGATAAATTTGTTCCTTTATTTCGTACTTTTTTTATTTACCTTTCAACTGTTTTTTTTTTTTTTTTGTTTATTTTGTTTATTTATGTAAAAATTTATCAATGAAAATGATAATATGGCAAAAGAAATATATTGAAATTTTGAATAATCAAATTTTCTTTTCATTAATAAAAAAAAAAAACTATCAACAAATGACAGAAAAATTGTGATTTCAGTAGAAAAATAAATAAACAAATATTCGTAAGTAAACAAATAAATCAGATAAATAAATTTTGTCCTTTTATTCAATGTCGATGATAATTTTTTTTTTTTCGTTTACTTATTTAATTTATTTTTATTCATTCATTTATTTCGTATTTTAATCGTTTTTTTTTCTTTTTTACTGATTTTTATTTATTAATTTTTCGTTTTTTTTTTTCTTATAATCGAAAATTCAATTTCTAAAAAAATTATTATCAGAAATGAATTATATAGCAACAAAATTATCAAATTATCTTTTGATAAAAAAAAAAAACTTACAAAAAAAAAATTTCACATAACAATATTCGTTTGTTTATTATAATTTTACTATTAGATATTTAAGAATTTTAATTTATTATAAAAGAAGGAAATTGAACAAATTTGATCGATCAAAAATGTTTTAAATTTTTCAACAAATTATCCCATGAGATTTCTTTTATTACACATTCATTCTTTCAATTATTTTTCCACTTAAAATTTATGTTTTCTTTCTTTCTTTCTTTTCTTTTTTTTTTTTTTTCTTTATAAATAATATTAAAATTTTCAATCGATAATTTAATTTATTCTCAAAAAAATGTCAAATATTTGTTGTATTTTGTTCTTTTTTTTTTCATGCATAATTAAAAAATAATATTTTAATTAATTAATTTTAATAATTATAGCCAATAACAGGAGAACGTGCATTATTTATGTGTAAATTAATGCGAAATTATAAAGAATCCGGATGTACAACGATAAATACATCAAATCGTAATATTTCAAAAATTAATTCCGATCGACGATTATCAACTGGTACACTTAATCGGTTTGTATTTTCATAGTTTTATTTTAATTTCTTTTTTATTTTACTTCTTTGCGAAATTATAATTTGTTTTAATTTATTTGTAATTATATAATAGTATAAAAATTATTCTGTTTTTAAATATACATTTATTTTATTTCAATTTTTTAAATTTAGATTAATTCTGGTTGCACAAGCATTAGAATCTGAAGTGGAATCTCGTCGACAAATTGATCTAAATGGCAAACGAATTGTTATTGCATTACGAACGATTAATTTGGTAAGAAAAAAATAAATAAATAAAAATTAATTGTATATTTGAACTCAAAATATTACTTATAAAAATGGAAATAATTAATTTTAAATATTAAAAAACTTATGAAGTATGCATCTAAATCAAGTGGAGAATAATGGAAATTATTTCTTCTAATTTTTCTTAAATAAAATAACAATCAATCTTACTATTTTCTTATTTTATTAAATTCAATTCATTCCACTGATTTTCTTTTTTTTCTTTTTTTTTTTTTTTTTGTTGTGTACTGAAATGATTAAAATGAAAAGGTAAATTATTGAGAAAAGTGGAAGAAAAAAAAAAGACTTCTTTTCTTATGACCTACTTTTATATAATAAAATAATAAAAGTATTTTAAATTTTCACAAAATTTCGTCCATGTATTATTTTAATGAGATTTGAAAATGACTGTAATTTATGAATTTGAGAAAATGTAAAAGAAAGAAGGAAAAATTTATGGATGAAACAAAAATTGATTAGTAAAAAAAAAAAAACAAGAAATTAGAAGATTCAACCACAATATCAAAATTAATAGAATAATTTAACCAAATTAATTGCTAAAAATTATATATGATATGATCGTTTCATATTAAAATTTGCATAATTATCGAAAGATGAAGTTTAACAAATTATTTATCTAACAGCTCCATTGCATCTTGTATAACAAAATATTATAATTTTTTTATTTTAAGTTTGTAAATTTTCAATTTCTAATGGAAATATATATTTTTAACATGTCAATTTTCTTCTAATAATACCAGGGAAAAAATTGTTTAAAGAAAGGAAAAACGAAAAAATTATATTTAGATTTCTATTTATTTAAGTATTTGAGTTCCACGTTTTATTTTGTTTGTATTTTGGATGCTAAATACGTATAAATTTGTGTGATGAGTAGAAAGCATCGTCTAAAATATCAAATTTATTATTAGCATCATTATTCTTCCTTTCGAATTAATCATAGCTATACTACAACTCATTAGATTAATTATAATTCTTAAATCCATCATTTCTGAGCTTTGTGAGTCAGAAATAATTGAAAAATTTCATTAATTTAAGACAAATTTTTAATCTTCTGTAGCTAATCGATTTTTTCATTGGTGGACAAAGCGAGAAAAGAAATTTAGAACTTAATTAAAATGAAATTAAATCTTTTTCATCAAAATATAATCTTTTTTCTCGAGAAGAAATTGTACATGGTTTAAAAAAAAAAAGTTTAATTTTCCGAAAATTTTTTGATAGTTAAAAAAATATAATATCATATTTTTTAGAATAATATAGTAAAAACGAGAGTGTAAATTATAAAGTAAATGATTGTTAATAATGCATTATAAAATAATGGACAAATTTGATAACCAAATAAATAATTTCTAATTATCAGATTAATAATTAATAGTAGGCTAATGACTTAAATTTTCTCTCTTTTTTTGTTAAAATATTTTTAAACTAATAAACATTGTTTGTTTGCTTAAATTCATAATATTTTAATCAAAAAAAAAAAAAAAAATCATCAAAATTATTGTTAGAAAAGAAGAAAAATTATTAGTTTATTATAAGCTAAATTATAATAATCATTCCAGTTGTTGATATTTACAATTGATGGATTAATTTTGAGCGGTTTTGGACAATATTATTCAAATTTGGGCGGAAAACGATCATTAATGCTAACACCGAATAAATGGTATTATAATATTTATTCGAAATTACCGATAACATTTAGTGAAATGCGCTTAAATGGACAATATTTTGCTACATTTGCCACAACAATAATATTGATAATAACGATCATTTTACACATCATACAATTATATTGGTGCAAATATTCTCGTTTATTGGTAAAAATTTAAAAAATTTTTTAATTCCATTTTTTTTTCATCTTAAAACTATTTAATTAGTTAATTAGTGAATGCAAATATCGAATAAAATAGCTAAACATTATTTTTTACACAATAATCATATTGATGATAACGATTAGTTCGCATATCAAATAATTATATCGATGCAAATTTTTTTCGTCTATTAGCAAAATACTTGAAAAATTTCTTTTAATTTCATTTTTTTTCTTTCGAATTTAAATTAAATAATTAGTTAATACATGAATATAAGATAAGATAGTTTTGGATTCATGTAAAAAATTTATTCATTTTTTAGAATTTTTTTTTTTTTTTTTTTTGTTATAGAATTGAAATTTTCGGTGGAGCGATTATGTAAAAGACGAAATTTCAATATTAGTTTTAAAATAGCTTGCTTTTTTTATTTTTTTTTCTTTTTTATGATAATATTTAGAAGATGCATATTTTGCTATATCAAAAAATATTGAATTTTTCTTTTTTTGCAAAATAATGCTTAAATAATAATTATTTATGGCAAAGAACAGAAGCAAATCTTCAAAGCAATATAATAAATCAATTCCTAGATGCAATGCATATTATAGTTTTAGTTTCTTCATTTTATTTTTACAATTCTCAATTTTTTTTTATAAAATTCTAGTCCAAATTTTTTTAAGCATCAATAGAAAAATCTATGTGTCTGCTGAACGTCGTTAACATTGAAAGAATTTGGCAATGAAAGTTTCCTTCTAAAGTGAATTTAATTTCAAAAAAAAAATGAATTTATAAATAAATTTAATTGACGCAAAAGATTTGAGAAGAAATGAAAAAGGAAAGAAGAAAAGATGAAAGCAAAAGATGAAAAAGTACTTTGCAATTAATAAGAGCCATTTGATACTGTATACAAAAATCATATGTTTTGTTGATTGCAACGCTTGAGAACATTTGTGGTATCTCTCGGTGGACAAGGGAGGATGTGAGATTTGAAGGGTACGAAATTCATGACAGATGTGATTTTTAAAATCAAAATGAGAATGAAATAAAAAGCAGTATTTAATTTAGTAATTTAATTTTTAATCAATTTGAACTTTTTTTTTTCTAATTTTTGACATTTGCTTATTTTATTTTCATACAAAATACATATTAGCAGCTGAATAATTTTTAGATTTCTAAAATGACTTCTCTTTTTTTCTTTTTCAAAATGTTTGTCTCTTCGTTTAGTATTTTGGAGGGAAACATGTTTACCGCGCTTTTTCAATTCTGCTTCTCGTTGGTTATTATAATTTTAGGACTTTTCCCATATTCCCGATCAAAGGGGAAAGACTGAGATTTTACCAAATTTTTTTTTATTTTGAGTTGTTTACATTTTAGAACTTTCCAATCGTTTTTTCTTCTTTTTTTGCTTATCTCTTTTTTGCGATTTTCAAAACATGCCAGGATTCGGTAATGAAAATTTCAAAAGGAATAGTTGTATATTTCTTGTAAGTTATGATAATAATTGATTTTGCAAGATTATTATAATAAATTAATGAAAGAAAAACAACATTACATTATCTAAAAAGGAAAACTTTTTCTTTTTTCCAGTGTAAAATAATTTTATTTGAAGACAAAAAAGAAATAATTTCGTTTCTTTTTTTTTTTTTTTTTTAGATATATATATGTATTTGAAATGATCTAACATTTTAAATTAAAATATTAATTTAAAATTTTTTCAGTGTATATGTTATTCATTTTGTGCAGTACCATTTTTATTATTTGTTTTTGGCCTAGAAATATACTACAGTACGTGTCCGTGGATTGATGATTATTTTCGAGTTGATATTTTACGCAGAGATTACGGTTCAATCGAATCATATTTTGATATGCAATGTGGTATCAGTGGTTGGGCATTAGCTGGAGTATGTTATTTATATATTTAATTGAATTAATTGATATAATTTAAATAATCTTAAAATCTGACTTAAAAAATACAATATGAATGTAAAGAAAGACGAAATTTTTTCATTTAAAATTTAATTATATTTTAAAGTTTTTATTCTTCCTTTCAAGTCATCGATCAGCGAATTATTTTTTCACTAAACTTGAAATTTTTTTTTTTTTTCAAATTGATAAGTAAAGTATTTTTAAATTTTTTTAAACTTCTTTTTTTTTTGATATTCTTTTTATATTTCAGATATTATCGCTATTATCATGTAGTTTATTTATCGGTGAAGGTTTAGTAAGCGCGTTTTTTCGATCAGAATCCTCTCGACAACATGATAAGATGGATGCCTTCCTCTAAAATGCATATATTAATTATTCACGACCAAAATTAATAAATTTAATTTTTTTCCTTCGATCGAAGTAAATATTAAAACTTCCTGATTAAAAAAAATATTTTATCCTATGAATTTATTGAATTTTGTGATGTATTGTTGCTCAAAATCGTAATTTATATTTCAATTTTACGATATTCTTTTTTATTCAAGTTCATTTATTAGTGATAATAATATTATTATCATTATTATTATCATTATTTATCTATATCATTTTTTTGCGTTAAACTTTATTGAGCTGAGTCGATAGAATTAAATTTGAAATCAGTAGCAATTTGGAAAAATGGGCAATCCAAATATTGCGGACATTTTTATGAAGTTGAAATTAATAAACTTATTGGTAAAAAATGTAAAATGAATTTTAATTGCGAGAAAAATGATATGAATTCACCAACAAATTTATTAATTTTAATTGCATAAAAATTCAATTCAAATTTATTATTTAGCAAACAATATTTAAGCGAAATATTATTTCAATCGATAGATCATATTTTTTTCTCAGAACTGAATGAATAAACGATAATTTATTTGTCAATCAAAAGTTTTCAATTTTTATAACTTTTGCATGAAAAAAAAAGCGGAACATATCATCACGTAGAATATAGGTTATATAATTTTTGTTAGGTTTTTTTAATTTTCAGGATTTCAAAAATTATGAATCCAATGATATAAACTCGATTCGTTCCGAATTTATTTTAATAAATGTAAATATTTTTAAAATAAAAGTGAAAAAAGTTGAAGAATTGTGTAGCTTAAAATAAACTTTTTTTTTCTCAAGAGAATTTGTTTTCATATGGTTTAAGTTTTATTAAAAGTGAAAATAAATACAACGGAAGTCAACACTTCCGTTATATTTAACAGTCGATATCCGAGAAAAGTAAATCTTTTATTTGCTTGTTTACGATTATAATTAATTGTTAAACAGACGTTTGTAATAAAATTTGTTCCAATTAATTATTTTTGTTTCAAAATTCTTTACTCACTTTCTAAAAATTCTTTCAATCCAAATTTCTGCACATATTAATCTGAAATAGTACTTTCAATGCTCATTTTAATATTTGATTTAGTCGAAAACAAATTATTTAATTACATCTTATCACCTAATTTTGCAGAAATCAAATCCTTTTCTGGTTGAAATAAGTAAATATTTCTTTTAAAAAAGTTGCATATTTAAATAATTTTTGCAAACAAAAACTTTATTTAATACACTTCCAGTTATTAATACTTAATTTTTAAAACGAAACTTTTCTTTTTTTGTCAAATTCTTGTTTGAAAAATTCTTTGAGATTAAATTTCTATTGATTATTCAAAAAGTTAGCCTTCATTTCATTTATGTTTTTACTGCCAATGAAGTATTTAACTTTGAACGTTTGTCGAATACATTTACTAACATAACTATATAAGCATAAAATCTGAATTCTTTTTTTCATAATTAATTTTTAATGAGAAAAAAAACCAGTAGCAGTTTCGGCGAGTAATTATATGGATTCGAGAAGAAAAAAAAAAAAAAAAAAAAAATCAGTTTTTTTTTTCTTTCTTTTTTCGATCCATTCCAAAATCATAGAAAGCAATTTGACGATAAATTTTTAAGACATTCCGAAATCATATCGAATGATTAAAATCATGAGAGAATGTTAGTTCTATTTAAATAATTATAATTATGTTTATAGGAATTTATCTACATATCATTTCATAATTTATATGGAATAATATATTAAAGGAATTTTAGATTACATTCGGATTAAGATTCTCAAAATAATTAATTTAAATATGATCAGTTACAATTTTCGTATTTGAAAATGTTTGCAAAAAAAAAAAAGTTGAATTTAATTCTTTTTTTTTTTTCAAAAAATGTCAATATCATGGATAAATAAACTGTTATAATATAATTAGAAGGAGACAGTGAAGAAATGATCCAAAAATTATTTAGATTATGTTATAAAATTGATGTATTTGTTGATTTATGAAAAATAAAAGTTTAATTTTTTCATCAAATTATTCAAATTTTTAATCAATTTGTTTCAAATATTTGTTGATTCATATTATTAAATGAATAAACAGAATTAATTACAATCAATATATATGAAATCTTTTATTTTTTTTTTTGTTTATATTTTGAGATTCTGTTTAATCAATTAACACTTTAAGCCAAACTTCTAAATATTTTTAAAAATTATTTAATTTAACATGCAAAAAACTAATTAAGCAAAAGTACTAATTCTTGATTAATTGCTTTTTAAAACTGCATTTTTAATGAGCACTTTTCTTTTTCCTTTTTGCACAATCTATAAGTTACGTTTCTGATAGGAAATTGAAATAATTTCATAATTATTTTTAAAATTGAAATAATTTCATAATTATTTCAATTTAAAAAATTTATGAGAAGATGATACTCATAAATTTTTAAATTTTTATCAAATATTTCTTGCAAAAAATTTGCAAATAATATATAAAATAACTTTGAATTTGTTTAATTATTACTTAATATCTGAAAAAATAAACAAAGAATTGAGAGAAATAATCAAATGACCGATTAATTTCAAATTTGATGAACTATTTGCATGATTGAAAATTGAGCAGAAAATAAATTGGATAGTTTTCGAAATTAATTGGTTTTGCTTAATATTCGAATAATTAAAAATTGAACGAATAAGAAATTGAGTATTTTTCGAAATTAACTACTTATTAATCAATATTTGGATAATCTATATTTTATTATAAGTGAAAATATAAATGTTCGTTGCTCATTTCCACATAACATTTCAAGTTCTTTACCGATTGATTTGAAATTTTGATATAAGGTTGCATTTAAATAGTTGCTTGTTTTCATTTAAGTAAAATTTGTATTTAGGAACTTTCAAAATAAGAATAAGATGAGAATTATCAAATTATCAAATGAAATTTGGCACTACAAAAAAAAAAGCAGAAAATATCATGCACAAAATGTTTGAACATTTGTGATAAAAAAATAAAATCATTTTGTTACGTTATCGTTAAATAGATTTTTCCATTGTCTATGTGATATTTTTTCTAATTTAATTTTTTTTGAACGTTTCGCCTGTTTTTTATAATATATTTTTGTTTATAAAAAAATATTTTAAAAACTTCTATATAAATATTTTTGAATATTTTTATCCATTTAACTGTCGTAAATGAATTTTTTTTTTTTTTTTTATGTAGGAAACTACTGTTTACATTTAAAATTCAGTAACAAAATAAATGATTTTTGTCGTATACAAAACTGTTTTTTTAGATTTGAAATTTAGCAAAAAATTTAAAAAAAAATTCAGTACATTTATTTAAATAATGAGCGATTCATTTATGTTTGCAAAAAATTTTTTACAAAAAATAAATCTTCGTTTCTGAACAGCGGCTAATCATGCAAAAAAAAAAAAAAAAAATTTCTGTTTAATATTTTTTGCAATTTTAATTGCTGTGAAAAATTTTTTGGATTAAAAATTCTTTCTTTAAGAAAAAGGCAAAAAAAATAGGATTGCAAATTTTGCACATTTTATAAATTATTTCAGAAAAAAAAAAAAGTTAACGCAAACGCAAAATATAATCTCATCCATACATGCATATATTTCGATAAATCTCGATTTTCTTCTCTGTTTAAATCAAACAATATATGCTGGAAATAAATTTTTGGTTTTGAATAAAAGTTTGCTAAAAAAAAACATTAATTTAGTTAATTGTAAAATCAAAAAGAGAAAAAGAAATGCAACTATCAATTTCTTTTTCTTAATAATAGTTAAAAAATCTGGAAAGAAAAATTTTGATATTTCAAATTATAAACGTAATAATATTCGTAAAGAAAAAAACTTTTCACATTTCAGTTTCAAATTAATTTCAATTTTTTCTTTTTTCCCGCTCTGAGACAAAATAATTTTTAATGAAAATTTTTTCCAGGAGTTATTCAAAATATCAAAAGATATTATCTGATTTGTTTAATTTTTATACTAATATCTAGGTCATGTCATAATTAATTTAAAATGTTTAACTTCTTTAAACTTTTCTTCATTTCTTTATTTAAAATATTTTGAAGGCAACATAAAGCCTGCACGAAACATTAAAAAGAAAAAGAAATGTAGAATTAAAATTATCAGAAATAAAAAAAATTTTTTCGAAAAACAGAGAAATTAAAATTCCACAACTAGAAAAGATTTGTAATATTTCAAATTTTTAAAAGGCTAAATAAATCTCAAAATAGGAAAAACACATTTTGCACCATAAATTTTAATGAAAGTAATAATTAGTAATCTATGAACATAATATGTTTATATTCATAAATTATTCCACTAAGAGTTAGTTGCTTTGATAAAAATTTGATTATTTTCAGAAATAAATCATTATTCCTGCACAAAAACTAATTGGATACTAAATTTTTATCAATTGGTTAGTAAATCGATATTTGAGTAATATCAATTAATATCCTAAATATATTTAAATTTGTAACATGCTAACGCTTTATAGTTAAAATCTATTAATTGATAAGACTACAAATCAGAATGCTTTAATAACTACTAAAATACTAAAAGTGTTGTTTTCTTCTTTCTTATTTCTATGGCAATATTTTATATATTAGAAAATAAAATATTGCCATGCAAAATAAGAAAGAAAAAAAAAAAGCATTTCTTACTGTTTCACATCAAGTAAAGCAATAAATTTTTACCTATATAATTGATTTAGTTTTACAATATACTTGATGATGACCAGTGACAATTGACTTTTACAATGTTTAATCAACGATGAAAGATAGCAATATTGATTAGTTTAATTTAAATCACTTTATTCTGTTTCTCAGTAATTTGAAACTTTTTCTTTTCTTCTTTTTTTTGCTTCTTTTTTTTTTTTTTTTTTTTTTTATAAAGAATGAAATCAAATGAATTACTTCAAATTTATTTATTCAATTTTATTTCTAAGTGATATCAAATATCCATCTAAATTGTAACTGCATAAATGTTCCTTGTTAGTAAAAAAAAAAAAAAATAAGCCTTTTTTTTTAATCAGAATTTCACAAGCATGTATTAATTATTCATCGTGAATATTTTAGCAAATTATTCCTTATTCCATATTTAATATTAACAAAGGATTTATAATTTAAATAATACTAAGAATTTTATTAATTGAAATGGTATATTTGATTTTACATTTACATTTGCATTTTTTTGCATTTACATTTTCATTTTGTAGATTTAGGTTAATCTCTTGAACTATTCATTTTCAAAACTAAAATTTTATTCCGATTTGAATTTTTAGGATAAATTCAGGAATTGCATATCATACAGATGGGTATATATCGTGATAGGAAAAAAGAACATATCGTTGGCTTGGTGAAGGAATGATATGTTATCCGCTAACAATTTTTAAAAATATTTTAGAAAGATGGCGGTAAATTTATACCGAAATTTAAGATTTGATATGTCTTTTCTTATTAATTATCATCATATTGCTACCAATTGGAATTTTTTTTCAGCAATTTCTTCCAAATATTAAATTTTGTTTTCAAATTTATTATTTCTATTACATTTTTATAGTTTTTAATTGGACTGTTGAAGGAATGAATGGAACTAATAAGAATGTAAGAAACGGAAGCCAAAAATTAAAAATTCAAAATTGTTTGTTAAAAAAAAGGTAGGAATTAAACAGTATCGATGTCAATTAGTAAAAATTAAACATTAAGATAGTTAACAAATTAAACATAAGCTGATGCATATAATTTAAAGTTTCATATTAAACTTAGCTGCTGATCAATGATAAATTGTCGTTAAGTTCGCATCTATTAAATTCACATCATTCATTAAATTAAATTCATTGTTAAATTCAATTCACATTTCTCGTTTCAAACAAACAAAATATTTATCATTTTCCATAACATATTATTTTAGGTAAATCAAAATAATATTTTTATGATTGTTATATTCCTAGAAATTGCTAGATAAATTATGATCGTCTTTATTCAGGCCAACAACATATCTATCTTTCTTATCAGGAAGCATATTTCTGATATGCAATTTCTCAATCCTATCCTATCCTTAAGCTTAAGTTCACTTAAACTTATACCTAAACTAACTTATATTCAAAACACAAACTTATATCTTGAACTTTAAATTTACATCTACTATTTCAGTGCAAAATCCTTTGCATTTTTTTTTAAATATATTTTAGAAATATAAATCCTAAAAAAATACATTTATCATTTTAAAAATTTTCATTACACCAACCATTTAATAAGCAAGAGTTTTAAATATTCTTTATATATGTTTCAGGCATATTATATATGCTTAAAATTTTAATAAAAAATTATTATAAATAACATCATTTTTACAAAAAAATTAACTATATTTATACTGCTATCAATTTAAAATAATAACAAAAAAATTTAAACATTTTTTACGCATTACTTGATTTCAGGTTTTGATTAAAACTAAAAAAAAATTACGCTTTATATGGATCTTTTGTAAATGCAACAAAGTAATATGATATAATCATCATAACCGCTGAATTCATTTACTATTAAATTGTTCGGTAAAATTCTTAAAATACATTTGAATAATAAGATTAATTAATGAAAAATAGCTTAATTTATCAGTCATTTTAGGTTTTAGGTATACTGCTTTAGTGATTAATAAATAAGTTATTCAATTTACGGTAAAATTCATGTTTTCGCTATATTTTGCAAAAATTATATAAAAATCTTAGAATACAAAACGTTAAAGAGCTTCAATTTCGTTTAATTCAATTATCGATATAAATGAAAACGTAAATGATAAGTTAATTTTAATGGTTTCCACATATTAAGTATAGAGATAAAAACTTTATAGTTGCAGGTGGTGCTGCGTTGTTTAGTGATTTAGCTTAATTTGCGGGGGAATAACAAATCAGTGGACTAGAATTTCTGGTTGAAATTCCAGGAACAGTTGGTGATTTTTACGTTTCGCTAGTAAAGCATTTCAGGCAAGCATTTATTTCGTCCGCTGATGTCGATCGAGGAATTACAGGTAATATTTGCCTGAATTTTCATGCAAGCAATATTAATTGCCTCCCAAATGGTTTGATATTTCCACGCAAATCTTGCAATGATCAATCAAGTGCCTCAACTAATTTTTCGTGCGCCAATGTACAATGAGTTCGCATATTTTGCAATACCATGCGGGATGTTTTGGAAATGTTACATGTTGGAGTTTCAATCAATTGAATGCTCAATGGCAATTTTAAACTGCAATGAGCAGTTCTTTCACTGGTAGCAATGCTGGAACTAATCGAACGATGGAAGAGCTAATACTATATCATTTTGGGATCGAATTGCTGCCAGAACCAATCTAATTAGGAACGTTTTACCAGTTCCTCTTAGAACATCTAAAAAGAGGATTTCTTCAACTCCGTTTTTGACAGTTTAAATAATTTGATCGTAAATGTCTTTTTGCTCAAACGTCAGCTTAGGAATATTTGATTGCACGTATAACAAAAGATCCGTCGTATCGTAGTTTTGTTCGCGATGCAATTCTACATCGAATGAAACAGCAGCATAGCGATTCGATGATGGCATTCTCAATTGATTGAGAACTTTGTTCGTGATTTGTAAGCAAAAGTCTTTAATCATTATCAACACTTCATTGTAAATTCCTACTGTAAAATCCATGTTCATATTTGAATTTTTGTTACGTATTTGATGGAGAATATTTTTAGCCATATGCGATTTATATATCTCCTATAACCCTGCTGGAGATGAAGGAGAGCAGGTGGTCAATATGATTACAAACAAAGTACGAATTTGTTTAAATGTGACATGTTGCGTACATCTCAGTGTCGGTCGTTCTCCAATAAATTCAGTGCTTGACTTGCATTGCACAAAGTAGCATATGTAACGCCGTTGACAATTTTCAATTGCTGGAAGAAAGCTGGATGCATTTACTAAAAATGTGCGAAGGAAGAAGCATTCTTCTTGATCACGATGCACGGTGAACAATCTGTAGTAGGTTGTCTGTCAACTGGTTCTCCTCCTTTTGAGTCGTTCAAATGATTTTCTACTCCCATTCCGGTATAATATGTAGGCGCTTTCGAATATAACAGTTTTTTCACAAATTCATAATTTCGACATAATTAAGAAAGAATTAGCTTTGTAGCCGGTGGATTCAGAGCTATTTGTTGTACATTTATAGCTGTGAAATAAACGTTTTATCTATTTTCTAGATGTACTGCTAAGTGAACAATATCTGGACTTTGTTCATGATGAAAATGAAAGAAATCTCTTCATTGCTGCTTATGTATCTGCCAGCTTAATACTGTACGATTTCATCGATATGTAATACCGCATTCCTATCCCTTCTTTCTGACTGCACGCCAAAAACTGCTATGTCGCTGCCTTTATTCACTTACTTATAAATATATTAGATCGATTTAACGGAATACGTTTATGTTGTATGGTTGTTAATTTACCGCCATCTTCTGCTGATCTTCTTCTATGTAAAGGATATCTATCGTTCCTGTAACTGTATTGGAAACTAATGCTCGAGGATGTCGCTTAGAGCGTTTTTCGTCTATCACGCATGGTGAATTTGGATTCAATGCACCGCAACGTTCATGCATCATATTTTTCGTCACAGCTTCATACAAATCCTTATTGACATCGACATCAGGTATTTCAGCGTATATTATTTCTTCGATTTCGTTTGAAGTGATTCTGTCATGAAGTCAGATTAGTATATGTGCGTGTGACAATCCTCTCTTTTGCCATTCTACTGAGTACATTTAGCAGCGCACAGACCGAAATACTTTTACCATGAAATCCATCAGCGATTTCAGCTTCTGTCTGAAACCACGTGCTGTGAAGTCATGCCTGTCCATCGGTATTGCCCAGGAAGTAAGAGATTTTGTATATCATCCCAAGCTGGATCGCATGTGAATATAATGAATAGTTCTCGACGCCAGCATTGGCAAACAAATGTAATTGCATCATGAGCGTACTCATGCAGTGATCTGGACTGCCTGCATATGAAGATGGCAAAATCGTTAGTTTTCCAAACTTTGTTATAATACCGTCATTTGCAACTGTATCTTGTAAATGAATGTGTTTTTTTAGAGCAAAGTCTGGTCCGATTCAAAGGATAAATATCAAACGTTCTGTTTCGATTTTTGCATACATATCTTCGATATACTTGTGAAACAGTTGACGGCATTTCGAAATGTGATTATCTTCATTCTCTCGAATCATTAATTGGTATGAATAATAATTCACTGCACTGCATTTCTTATCTGTTTCTTCACCACTGATTGGATTTATCATCTTAACGTTAAAGTGATATCCATCGGTAGCATCCCAAAAAATGATTGGATATTGCAGTAGCATTGATGAGTTTCTGTTTTTTCGGTGAAGGACAATATCTCTAGGCTGGAATCGATCTTTGACTATAACAATTGTACTTTATCTATAGTTGGAGCATTGAATATTCGCACATGTTCTCCAGCAGGCGTTTTGTCAGCATGAATAACAATCTTGTGTGTATCAGATGGAATCATGTCTATTGCTAATTGTTTTTTTCATAAAGAAGCCATTATGATTGAGGAATAACGGACTTTTCTATATCGGTATGAATTCCGCAGCGTGCATTTAATTCATCATTATCATCACTAATAAAATAATTTGTAGGAATTTATGTTGACCATCTGGCAGCGGAAGCAGTGAACCGGCTTTATAATAAATTTGTTCTTTCACCTTGACAGTTGACATAAATTTTTTATTATGATTTCTGCTCGAACGACGTCATTTGGTTCGGCGGTATATCCGGTAAGTAAAACCTTTACTGGTTCTGGTGGTTCTTCGAGCTGAGGCAGCTTAATTTTTCTGGCGACGAACACATTCCTTATGTTTCTCTATTAAATTCCAGAGCCTTCCAGTAAAGACATATTTCAGTCATAGTTTTGATGCGAAAATGGCGGTTCAAATTATAATTATAAACTGGATATTAGAATGCAAAACGATTGTAATCGCATAACTGCTGAATATGGAGTCTTGTTTGACGCTGATCAAGAAACAATAAAGGTGAAGTGGTGCGACATAGTTTATTCCAAGAGTTCCAATTTGACATTTTAAAGCGACACAACAATAGCAACAATCCGTCAATACACTTGAATAGTATTTTTCTCTATCAGCGACAAAGGAAAGTGTAACTTAGTGATCAAGTTGTCTGGATGTTCGCTGATAATTGTTTCATGCCAAGAATCACTCTTCATCAATTAATAAAACTTTTTTCAACAGCATTCATCTCTGTCACACAAGACACAAAAAACCTTTTCACATCTGTTGTTGACGTATCCGAATCATAATAGCAAGAATCAATCTCCAATACAACCAAGCTACAAATCAAATTACAAAATGTCAGTTTTTTTATCGAACATTAGAGACATGCGCTTTCTCTTTTCTTTTTTTCCACTTAACCAGACTGAGCTACAGCAACGCATGTATAAAAATATGGGAATGCAACGTAGAGCAATAGGTTGAACTTTCCGATATCAAAGATTTTGAATTAATATAGATAAGGCGCGTGTTTAAGAATTTTCGGAGGTTTAAGATTTTGAACAAACGAAAATTGACATTTTTATTCATATAGACTAGCTAGATCAGCGAGCGGAGCGTGGCTGGGTCCAGCTAGTTTAATAATATATCAGCTATTGATTTATACTGTAAATTAATTATTTATTAATCACTGATAGTTAATAATGATATGATCAATAAGTAGAATATACGGTAAAACAATGCAGTACACTTAATGGGTATATAAATCCTATGAATATAATTTTGCAAACAAGCCCTGCAAGCAATTTTAGATTACTCTTAATTTTTGACGATTTAAAAATATTCATTACGATTAAATATGCATGATTTTATGCAGCTTGTTAAATTTCGTTAATTAATAAACTATCATTTAATGAAATAATTCATTAGCAATTTTTTCCCAAACTAGTCATCTTTAGTTATTAAAATTTAAACTTCTTTCACATGCATTGTCCTTTTTTGTTCTTTACATCTCTTGATGAAATTGCTAAATCTTTAAAATATGACAATTTACACTCACCTCCAGTTGTTGATTTCAAATATTATTGAAACATTGCAATTTTTGAAAAGTAATTCAAGATTATCATGATAATAATTTCTATCATCATAATTATCACCGTTTAATTTAAAATATCACTGTCACATTTATATTTATGTGATGCTCTTTTTTTCTCTTTGCACTTCTCTTCAAGCCTTTTGAAGAAAATAAAATGGAAGATATGTTAGTTAAATCCGTGATCATAACAATAAAAATAAAATAATTGTAAAAGAATTGGAAAACGATAAAAATTAAAAAAATTAATTAAGCAAAATAGTATAATTATAGAAAAAAAAAAAGGTCATCCTGTTTTTCTAATATTATTAATCAGATAATCATTTCTTTTTTTTTTCTTGCTTTTTTTCCAATTTTATACTTACAGTTTCTTACGAATTTTATTGGTATAATTTTTCAATTTTTATTTTTATTTTTTGAAAGAAAAAGAGTTATATCAGTGAAATTGAGGCAAGAATTATGTCATTGAAGTTGATTTTGTTATTTTTACGCCGATGTAATCAATCATCTATAGGTTAACAAGTGATATGTTAAAAATATCAATATGTTTTTGATTTTAAAATTTTCGTAAATCCAATTTTTTTTTTTTTTTTGTCTCAATCTTTCTTTCTTTTTTTTTTTTCTTTTGTTATTTCCGATATTCATATCTATCAATTCAATGATATTTTCAAAAAAAAAAAAAAAATTTTTCCTTTTTTTTTTTTTTTTTGTGAAAAAGAATTTGTTTGGAAAGATTGGTTGCTTGTGTATACAAGTTTGCTATGTGTATAAAGACTTTGTTAATGACGTAGTTTATTGTCGCAACTAAAACATAATTTATAAATAAATATTGAAGGTGCAATCGATTGCTTAAATGTTTCTTTGTTTTATGAAAATAATAGGAGGATTTATTTGGTTTTGAATTAGTTGTGTTGAATGAGTTTGATTTAAAGCTTTTGAAGGAATTTTGTTGAAATTCAACAATTTCATCATTTTGATTGAGTTTGCGAAAATTTGAGTACAAATTGCGACTAAATTGATACCGACTATTTTTATATAATCTGTAATTTTTACATTAATTTCGATAATTTACATCACATCAATACTTAGAGCGTAAGAATATTGTTGAATAAGATGCTTGCAATATTTTATTTCACATGAAAATCGAAAGTTGAGAGAATAAGCGTTTAATTAAGATATTTACAATATTTTGATAATTCATATGATTTTCAAATAAACATTGATTTAAATAAAATTTTTTTTAAATGTTAAGAGTGATTTTGAGATTTCATCTGATCGGAAATGTAAGATTTGATTAATGATTTATTTGTTTGATTTTTTTTTTCTTGTTTGTAATTTATATTTTAGAGTTTAAATCAATTACCCGAGATATTTCTATCATATAAATTATTTTGATTAATTTATTTAATTTATATTTCAAGAACACGTCGATTTTCCAAAAACATTCATTTGTGATTTTTGAATTTTCGGAAATGCTAATTATTCATTTCGAAATATCAAATTTGCAAAAAAAAAAAAAAAAAAAAAAATTTGTATTAAATTCCTAATTTTCATAATGCATGGAGAATAATATTTCTTGCGCACCAAATACAAAATTGCATCATATAATTTTTTTTTTTTTTACTTTCTCATGATTATTTCATTTTTTAAATAGTCAATTTTTTTATTGGATAGTGAATGATTATTTTATTTCTCATTTATTTAATTGTTAAATAAATATTCGATTATTATTTCATTTTCCAATTATTTAAGTATTAAATAATTGTCTCATTTCTCAAACTTTTAACCATAATTGAGTAATCAATTTTTTTTTTTTTTTTTTTTGTTTTAATAATTCTCATTTAATCAATATTTTAGTTTGTTTTTTTTTTTTTTTAAATATTTAAACATAAAATTAAATAATCAATTAATATTTCATTTTTTGAATATTTAATTTCAAGACTCATTTTTTTTTTTTTTTTTATTACTTAATTTTATTAAATGCAGATATATTTTCGTTAAAATTATTATTCGAAATAATGCTAGCATAAAGCATATATATATTTGCTTCGAAATATCGATGAATTATAGAAGGAAATTTTGTGTATAATTGATGTACAAATCGAATGAGAAAGTTTAAACTTTAACAAGCATAACATATAATAATAAATTAGTCAAATATTTGTTTTCAATATGATTTCTTCATTTTTAAGAATTATATCTAATACACTCTTTCATTCTTTCTTTCTTTCTCCCTCTCTCTCTCTCTCTTTTCATCTATCATTTTATCATTGCTCTAGGGAAATAGGTTTAGATTGAAAATATCAGATACGAATGTTATTTCTTTAGTAGCAAAACAAAAATCATTTATATTTGTTACATATCATTTATAAATATGAAAAAAAATTTAATAGCTGGGAAAAAGCATATTTCAAATTAAAATTTTTTATTAATTTTATAAATTTTATTGTAAAAATTAAAACGATTTTATTTTTAATTCATTGTTTAATTTGCTAGTAAAATAAATTAATGTATTCTTGATCCAATTAAATTAATAATTTTTAAATAAAGTTTACTTTTTTTTATATAAGTATAAAAATTAGAACTAGTTATTTATAAAATTAAAATGAAAAATTTTTTTTGGAAAATTATGTTCTCTTTATTGCAAATTTTATTGTTAAATTTAAATGAAAAAAAAAAAAAATGCAATGATATAAATTCCAGTTTTCTTTCTTAATTTTTTAAAAAATGTAGTGTTTTGGAAAGGAAAATTTTTCCTTAGTTGAATTTTACAAGTAGAAAATTCGCAATTAAATTCATTTAGCCAATCATGCGAGAAAATTTTAAAATCAAATTAATCTTTGCTTTTCATTTTTTATTTGCAATTTTTCATTAATTTTTTTATTAGTAAACAATCAACTAATATATAAATTCATATTAGATTTTTTATTTTTTTTTTCTTTTGAAACTAAAATTTAAAATATTTTCAAATTAATATGTTGAAAATGCTCTGCGATTTCCTTTTTTCTTTAATTATAACTTATTTGCAACTAAGCAACAATCATGTTAATCGTTCTAGCATGAAGCGAGCTGAATTATACCAGATTAACTTCTAAGCATTTTTCAACCTTTTAATTTTTCTTTTTTTTTTTTTCACTATTTCATCTCATCTAAATCTTTTGCGATTTCTACTTTTTTTCTTTTTTTTTCTTTTTTTTGTTTCATTTTTTCGCTAACAAATAAACTTAGCTATTAAAGATATAAGAGAGGAAGTTTAGTTTAGGAAAACAAAAAATTCGTCAAATTCTAAAAACTTTCGCATAACAAATAATTGAAATGAAAATATTTAAAATTCGTTTCAATTTGTTTCAATCCATAATCCCAAGAATTTTTTATTTTTTTTCTAATCTCCTGTTCTTTGAATAAAATTAATGAAAAAATTTTAATTAAAAGATAAATGAATTTTTCGCGAAAGCATTATATCATTATTGTTTCATTTTGAATTACTATCGGAAATTTTTATCAATAATAAAAATAATATTTAAAAAATTTTTATAAATTGTTCTTTCAAATAAAATAGCAATTTTTGATCACTTTTTCACGAGTTATTTTAAGAATTTTTTTTTTTTTTTTAAAAGAAACTGAAAAAAAATAAATAATAAAAAGCTTCTTTCAATGGAAAAGTGGAATTGAGTAAAAGAATTATTTTATCTTATTCGCTTTTCGTTTTTGTTCTCTTTTGAAATAAAAATATTTTCTCATATTTTCTTTTGTAATTAAAAAAAAACTTTTTTTTTTTTTTTTTTTTAAATTCTATGAATCCTTTTAAAAAAATGCACTATAAAAGATTCCTTATTCTTTTTTTTTTTTTTTTTTCTAAATCATTCTTTTTCATAACTATTTTTTTTTTCTTATAATTTCAAAAATTAAACAATTTTATTTTATTCCTTGATTTTATTATTTTGCATTGTCAATAAAGACTAATATTAATGTGAAACCTGTTGAGAATGATATTTTATTGAAAGTTTCATTAAAAATTTTTTTCAATTCTTACAAATACAATTTTTCTAAAAGCTTCAAATTAACCATTCAAGCATATTTCTCAGATTAAATTTTACAATTTTAATTGATACATTAAATATGATTCATAAAATTCAAATGGATAATATTTTGTTGAAAATTTTCAATTAAACTTTTAACATTTCTTAAGTAAAACTCACAAGTAAATCATTATGCTTATATTAGAATTTAATGTGTAAAGCAAATGTCCAAGCAACAGCTTAATCAATCTTATCATAGACTTATAGTTTCTTATAGAAATTCGCTTATCAATCATTCATTAGATTGTTTTCAAAAAATAAAAAAAAAAAAAAAAAGAAAGAAATTTTTTTTTTTTTTTCTAAAAAATCTCAACTGAAGAACATGATAGTGAAGTAATTTTTCAATTCACAAATGTCTTTTCAATTTTTTCTTTTTTTTTTCTTTTTGCTTTAGCGACAATTGTCCTATCTATCTTATAAGCTATTTGTTTGATTTTATGACGAGAAATTTTTACGAATATACAATCAAATTTCCTTCTTTCTCCTCGTTTTTTATTTTTTTATTTTTTAATTTTTTTGTTTTGTGCAAACTTTTATCAATTTAAATTATTTTATTAATTAATGGAAATAATCAGTGATGATAATAGTGCGAAATAGTGATAATAACAATTATAATAATTGATGCTACAGTCATATCACTAATATGCAAGTTTTGTGTCAATTAAATTAACAATAATAAAGTACTAAACAATTATGATAGCAACAAAGATACACATTAAAAATTATAAAAAATTGAGATATCAGAGAAAGAAAGACGAAAATTTTATTGATAATGATAATAGCTAATGTTAATAGAGCCCTATGAACGAAAAGATCTCAAATAATCGTTCTGATAAAACTTCGAGTTAATTATTCCTGAGACTTAAACCAGAATTTTACATTTAGAAAGCAATTTCAAATTTAGAACTTATTCAAATTTAAATTTTTGAAAACTTTAAGATTAAGTTTTTCTGGATCCCAGTGTTTGCACACTGAAATGATTTTTCTGTGACAAATTAAAAAAAATTGAATCCAATATTATGAAAAACAAATTTTTAGTTTTGCTATTTCAAAACTTTGAGCACTAAACTTTTGATTTGATGCATAACATTGTTTGGGTAAAATAAACTTTGTAGTTTAGTTAATTCAACAAATTGATTAGCATTTCTTGCTTATCTGTATTTTCTATTCTTTGATAAAATATATATCACTGATAGAAAGAAAAGAGTAAAAAAAAAAAAAAAAAAACAGAAAAGAATGAAAAAAAAAAAAGTAGAAAATACTATACGATAAAAGAAAAAAAATTAAAAGCTTATAATCATTTAAATTGTCGATAATTCATATTACGAATTCTTCTTTCCTTTTTTTTTTCTTTCTTTTTTTTTTTTTTCTGCTTTTTGTTTTCTTTCGAATTCAAAAAATTTCAATATTTGAGAAAAAAAAGAAAAAGTTTTCATTTTTCATCAGCATAAAATATTGCATGAGTGCACATATACTAGAATAGTGGTTGAATTATTTTATTTTACATTTTAGCTTTTTTTTTTTTTTTTTTGCTTCTTTTTTTTTTTTTGTTCAAATTTAGAAAATTAATATTTCTTTAATTAAAATAATATGATAAGCAAGATATCATTTTTTTTTTTTTTTTTTGAAATAAACGTAAATTTAAAAATATGTTATTTATGTCGAAAATGTTTTTGTCAAAATATTTTTTTTGAAAGATTTTAAAGCGGGAACTTTTGTTCTTTTTTTTTTTTTTTTTTTTGTTTCAGGATTATGTATTGTTGATGAATAATAGTGAAAAAAAAACAAAAAAAAACAGAAAAAAATGTCGGAAAGAAATTTACAATCGATTAATTCAAGTCCAAAATCAACGGAAACTAAACGATTGCAAAAATATTCGAAAATTGATGGCGATTATGATGGTGAAGCATATAGTCCATCAATTTCATCATTTGATGAAAATTTTAATTGCGATGAAATGTACATTATTACGATTGATGATCCACATGTTGATGCTACAACAACATCAGCATTATCAAATAATTCTGATTCGATTAATTCTGATAAAAAACAATCTGTTGCAAAAATTCCGGCACGTAGTATTTCACGTGTTATCGATGAAGGAATACGTCAAAAAATTAAAGCTAAAACTGTATGTTTTTTTTTTTTTTGTTCTTTCTTTTTTTTTTTAATTTTTTTTTAATGATTAAATTATGCATTATTTCTTTTAAGATAAAAAAAAAAAAAAATTATTCGTTGATATTTGTAACAAAAAAAAAAAAAAAAGAAATAATTTAATAAATCTTTCAATTTTTTAATGCTTAATTGAAAAAATTAAAAAAACAAAAAAAAACAAAAAATGCTTTAAAAAATTTAAGCATTATTCAATATAATGCTTCTTAATTCTTATACAGTTTATATGCTTTTATTATTTCAAGTAGTAAAATATTTTTTTTTTTTTTTTTTAATGATATTTTTCTCCAAAATATTTTAATTTAATTTTTTTTCCTCTTTTAATGATCAAATTTTTATTAATAAATGATAAAAAACATACATGATATTTGATTTAATAGCATTTCTAATCATCTTCATTTCCAATATCAATATCCGATTAGTACTTTTCGTTGAAACATATAAAGCTACGAAATTATCTTTTTCGAATATTTTTCAAATTTTTTATTTCACAGTCTTAAAATAATTGAAATAATTCATTAAATTTAAATTGACCGCAAAAAAAGAAAAAATTAAAAGACATCTTAGAGAAGTAAAAAAAAAAGAAAACAATACTCAAATATTATAATTCATACAATTCTGTTCTCATAATTATTAAATTAATTAAATAGTCTAAATAATAAATTAGATATAGGAATATCAAATAATTTTCAATAGAAAAGTTAATTTTAAAAATGATATCATTGAATTTTAAAGTTAAATTCTGTCATCATAAGTTTTGTACGAATTGAGTAATTTATTGAGTTTCTTTTTCATTTTTCATATCTTTCAATTTGAATTGAAAATATCATTTTTAGTGAATGCATAAGTAATTTTTCTTCTCATAATAACTTTTCAATAAATGATTGTTTTATTTTTTATTTTAAAATTTTTCGATTTTTTTCCAACCTTTTTTAGCTTTTTACTGCGAAGAAATGAATTTTTCTCCTTTTTTCCTTCTTTTTTTCTTTCCAAAAAAAATTCTACTCAATCGTTTTTAATAGATTGTTTATTTTTGATTTTTTTTTTATGTTCGATTAATTCTATTGTTCTTTGTTTTTAGTTTTTTGATATGAAAAAATAAAATTTTCTCTACTTTTCTATTTTCCTTTCTAACTGAAATTGCTAAAACGAAGAAAAGAAAAAATGAAAAATTTGAAAAAAATAAGAAAGAAATCGAATGAAAAAGAAAGAAAAAAAAAAAAACTTCATATTCACAATGAAATAATATCTTTATTTACTTATTTATTTATTTTTCTTTACATTCAATTTCTTTTTAATTTTTCTTTTTTTTTTTTATTTTTCATTTTCGCTTTTTTATTCGCATTTCTATATTTTGCCGTATTTTGTAACGACAAAAATCAAATCGCAAAATTTTATTGATAACATTTTTATGCATTTCTAACTGATATTGTTTATTCTCAACGTTTAAAAATTGGCGCATTTTCATTTTAAGTACCCGAACTAATCACTTTGCCACGAATTTTTATGGTTCATTTATCGAGCATTCTTAACATTTATGATTCTATTTATATCATATCCTCCTATCCATTTTAGCGATATAATGACAATTTAAATGTTACTATTATTGGCAGAAACTTCTTTTATAAATTACAAAAGTTTCGGACTTTATACGTGCATTTCAAAATTTATTCGCTTATTAATCATTAGTTAAATTAATTTTGCAATTATTTTAATTTTAAATTTTTACATATTGCTTAGCTGAATAAAAAGAACAAAAGAATAGAGGAAAAATGAAGAATTGAATATATAGTATGAAGAAAGATAAAAGGAACTTTAAAAAAAAAAAAAAAAAAAGCAAAAAAAAGTCTATTCTTTTTCTAAAAATTCTATTCCAATCATTTCAACAAAATATAACAATAGCCAACTTTTCTTTCTTTTGTTTCTTCTTGTTGGCAATTTTTTAAAAATATATTTTTTTTTTTTGAAAATTTTACATTTTTTATATGTTTCAATTCATTATGAACTAATTAGGATAAATAGAAGAAATTAAATGGAATATTAATAATTCAAACAATAAAAAGTTCCCTAAAATATTTATAAAATTTTTTTAAAAAAAAAAAAAAAAGAGAAGAAGTTATTTTAAATTTATAGTATGATTGAAATGAAATATTTGTTTACATACATTTTGATTGATTTTCAAAATGTAATGTTTGAAATGATTGCAAACATTAAATACCGAGCAGATCAATATAATCTAATTCTATCTAATTTATAGTTCAATTTTACTTCAAATTTAACTCCTTTTCAAATCTTTTTAATCTGCTGCCATATGTTGAAATTTTATTTAAATTTTAATTGCTCATTTTGCCTACCTCATATTGCTATTATAAATCGTTATCACTTGAACTATCAATTATTTGCTTATCACTTATTATTGGTTCAAAATTTCCTCTTCTAATAATACTCCTTATCAAGTTTTTAAAACAAAAAAAAAAAAAAAAAAAAAAAAAAAAAAGAGAAATAAGAGAGAAAAAGAGCTATGATTTATACTTTTAACATTTTTTTGTTTGAATTTGTTTGAAAGAACTAAAAATTGAACGAAAGACAAATTTTCAAAATTTATTTTCTTCATTTTTGACACATTCTATGATTATGCTAAAATTTTGCTTAAATTTTAACGATTATTTTGTCTGTCACAGTCAATTCTCAATTTTATTCTATCACTTATTCAATTTACTTATCAATTAACATTTCATCAAGTATTAATCTGTAAAATTAAACAAAAAAATTCTTTCTAGATTAATTTGGAAAAAAAATTCGCAGAAAATTTTCGTAAATTTTGCTAAATTAAATTTAATATTCGATCAATTGAAATGTTTTTTTTTTTGAAATTATAATTTTTATTATCATTAATTAGCAATTATTAGCTTATCATACTTTTTTTTTTTTTTTTTTTTGAGAAGTTATTCATAGTGATATTCTTAGTTCATTTGTTTTCCTCAAAATCATTTTTGTTCATAATTATTGCTAAGAATATGCCAAATATATTCGTTTTCAGATAAGTATAAACAATGATAATATTGCAGAAATATTTCTATCTGATGTAAAAATTACACCTAAGCAATTATGATATAATTGGAATTTCTAATGATAAAAATTATATGTTAGAAAAAAATCGATATACCACTGCAACAACTACCGTAAACAAATGAAGAAATTGATTTCATCGTATTCGTTGGCATTATTATTCTTATCATTATGATTATTTTATACCATATTCATTGTTATTAATTATAAAAAAAATGATTAATTGATTCATTTGTGAATTTTTTAATTGATAAATGAACAATTTTTCAGTGATAATATTATTGTTAACATTAATTTATTATTAGATGGAAATTTACAAAAATTTTTTTTTGAATAATTTAGAGAAATAATAAAATAATTTGAATTAACATAAATACGGAAAAAGAAAAAAAATGATTATTATTAAATGGAAATCTTCAAATATGATATAAATTTTATCTTATATCTATAACCATAACAAAAATATTCATTTTAAGGCATTAATTTTTTTTTTTATTGATTTGTTTTTATTTTCATCATTTTTTCTTTTTTTTTTTTTTTTATAAACAATCATTTTGTTATTTAATTGAAAATAAATAAAGGAAAAAAAAAACAAGAAATTAGCTTTCTATGTTATTGTTCTATTTTTGTAAATTGTATTTTAATAACTGTTTTGAAAATTATCACTTATCATTGCGAAATTCAACTGAATTTTTTTTTTCTTTCACAAAACAAATAATAAATATATTTACGATAAAATATGTTGGATTAAAATTATAAAAATAATATTCTCACGAATATTTTTCAATCTTGAATAAATGAATGTAAAAAATAACAAACAACTGATAATGATGATGATTCATTGAGGTTAATATTATTTCATTAACGAAATTTCTCATAATAATCATTTAATTGAAAAAAAAAAAAACAAAATTATGATTTGCATAATTTTCCCAAATAAAATTTATCTAAATTTAAAGTTTGTTTATTTTTTTTTTTCAAATTCAATATATATTTTGCAAAACTTACTATTGCTTATCAGTGGCAAAATTTGTTAAATTAAATAAAACATACTGATAACTAATAATAATAACGAATGAATTATTTATTTAAAGAATGATTTGCTAAATATAATTTCGACTAAAATTTAATAGAAAGTATTAAATATCAAATAAAAATTTATCATTCATTCATTGTCAAAATTTCAAAATATTATAAAAATATAAACAAGATTGCTTTGATATTCTATTATTTCTAATATTATAATAAAATAAAAGAAAAGAATATTATCGCTTAAATTTTTCAAAAAAAAAAATTTTGTTTTTTTTTTGAAATTTCTTAAAAATTACAATTAAATATTTGTGATGTAATTTATTTCATTGCATAAGGGATAAATTTAAAGATATCCGGAAAATACAATATTTCATTTTCACGCATATTAATAATGTTAGTCAATGCATTTATCTTAAAATTCAATTATTTATTGATTTTAGTATATATTGGATAGGAAAATTATCATCGTAACCAGGCATCGTTTCTAAGCATCATAATTAAATTCATGGAAAATAATTATTTGTTTATTCCATAATCATTTATTTATTTGTAATAAATCAAAAATTATTACATTTTGCAATTTTCAATCAAAATGATATAACATCATTAACATTATTATCATTTAATTTTTCTTTTTTTTTTAATATGCAAAATTTTTGTTTTTTTTTTTTTTGCTCATTTAAAATTTTGTTGCAATCAATTAAGTTTCAAAAAAGAAAAAAAAAATCTTTTTTTTAATTTTCAAGAAAATTTTGAATTTTTTCTTTTTCTCTTTTTTTTTCCCCCTTATATCTTTAAATTTTTTTCTTATTCAATAAAAATTAGCCAAATAGATTTATATATATATATATAAATAAATATTTTAATTTTTAGGAAGAGAAAGTTTTGATTTTATAAAGTTTTAATTTTATATATACATATATATCTTAAAGTTTTGATTTTATATATATATAAATATAGATATAAGTAACAAAATTTCAATTTCTCACCTTGTATACTTTTCTTCTTATTTTTTTTTTTTTTTTTTTTTTTAATATAGAAATGTGTTTATTATAGAATTTGAATAATTAATTAGACGGATTGAATGAATTATGAATAGTTTATTAGTCATTAGTGGATAGCTTATTAGAAATATGGATAGCTTATTCTTTGATCTTTCTTTTTATTTTAGATTAAAAGTTAAGTAAAAAAAAAAAAAAAAAAAAAAAAAAAAACAAAAAAAAACAAAAAAAAAAAAAAAAAAAAAAAAAAAAAAAAAAAAAAAAAAAAAAGAAAAAGCAAAAAAATGGAAAAGGGCAATTAACCGTATCGTACAAAAAGAATAGAGCCGTAAATTTTTTATAAAAAGCACATAAAAAAAAAAAAAATGAAATCAAAGAAAAGAAGGAAAAAAAGCTTAAAGTCTTGCGTTGATTTGTCATTTTTTTCTCGTCTTTCTAATGCGCTTCATAAAATACTGTATATCAACAGGATTAATTGAAATTGTAAATTTAAGCAAACAATGATTTGAAATCAGAAACTTTTTTTTTTTTTTCGTTTTTCCAAAAATTTAAAGTATTCAGAATGTCTATGTAAACTTCTTTCATAGCTATAAGATTTTGTTTAATCATTTTCATCTCAAAAAGTAGTTGAAAAAATATTGTTGGGAAAAGTATTGAAAAATTTGCAATCGAAGAGCAATACTTTTTGTTTGTTTTGTTTTTTTTTTGTTTTAAAATTTAAACAATTAAAGTTGCCATAGCATTATATTTAAAACGATGACAATTATACAAATTAAGTTCACAGAAAATAATGAATAATGAAAAATTAATTTTTTAATCATTGTTTTTAATTTTTGATTTATGAAGAAATTGAAATTAAACTGATAGTTTGCCTAGCATTATAAGTTTTTCTTTTTTTTTTATTTGTTTGTTTTTATTTTATTTAAAATAATAAATATAAAATTATAATCGTAACATAATTTAATATATAACTTTAATAGTTAAACCAATAAATTTTTTCATTAAAGAATTCTTTTCAATGTAATTTTATAAATTAATTTACTCAATCATAAATGATTTTTTTTTTTTTGAATTCATCCATAAAATATTTCAAAAAATATTAAAATTTGCTTATCTGAAATGAACGAAATCTTGAAAATTTCTGTTTTTCAGAAAATTTCTAAATTGCTAATTTTTGGCATAAAATTCTAAATATTAAAATATTTGAAAAATGAATGATTCTAAAAATATAAAAACTAAAATATCATTTTTATCTTATTTCAATGAGTAATCAAATTGATTTCATCAAGAAAATCAACAAATAATAAGCGCATGGCGGAAAAAGAAACTTTAGATAGTTTTTGCATTAGCTAAAGTAATTCGAGAATTTTACCCACTTAAAAAACTTTTTTTTTTGTCTTTAAAATTTTTATAAAATTCGATTTAGCTAAAATTGCAATTTCCTATAAAATCAATTAAACTCTTCAACAATTATATTTGATATAATTGATTAATGATAAAATTTGATAAATAGTTTTTTTTTTTTTTTCACATACATATTTTCATCATTCAATAATACATTTCAAAATTTATGAAGAGAAAAAAAAACCAAAAAAAGAAAAAAAAATTGAAGTATTTTATGAAGAAATAGTATGGGTCTGTATTTTTTCAGGTTGAAAAAAAAAAATTTTTTTTTCGTCGATATTAGGCAAATTTCATACTTCACATACCAACCAATCTTTTTTTTTCTTTAATTTTATAATTCGCAAAACAAATTTTTCGAATTTTTTTTCTTTCTTTTTTTTCATCACTTTTGTTTAAAATATGAAAAAAAAATGTTTTTTTTTTATCACGAAATTTTAATGATTTATATCATTCTTTGCATACAATTAATTTATCATATCATTGTTAAATATGGAATTATTAGTGATTACGTAAATTTTTAACGATTATTAATTTACGTCATTTACTTTTTTAATAATTAATTAATTTTCTTCACTTAATCTTTAGTGCTTGTTTCTAATTTCATCACTTGTTTAATTTCTACTGTTAATCTCCGAAATTTTTTATTATCCATTAAATTACCATTAGTTATTTAATTTCCAATCACTTACGTCATTTTCAATGCTTAGGAATATGTAATTATAAACGTTTATTTAATTTTCAAGGTTGTGAAGTTATTTTTGCTTACTTGATGAAAAAAAAATATGATATCATTTTGTCTAAGAATATACTGATAATTGATATGCACATTTTTAGAATCATTAATTAATGATTATTAATGAAACTATATTATTTTCATTAATTTTGATAAAGCAATGACGTGATATTTCCGTTTGATTTTTGCATTTTTGCTTCATTTTATTGAAAAACAAAAAAGTTACCGAAACTTTTTGTAGTTTTTTAAAATTTTTCTTTAATTTTTCATTCATTGCATTTCATATTTTATGCTTTCAAAATTTCAAATTCATTCTTTATAACGTCTTTCTTTTTTCTTTCATTTTGGAGGGAATTTAAAAAAGCAAAAAAAAAAAATTACAGGGAAATTTTATTGTTAAAAATTTAATCAAACTATGCTTGCAAACTAATTTTTTATATTTAATTGGCAAATTACTTTAAAATTTTTAGGTAATTTTAATTATTTCAATTAATTTGATTTTATTTCATGTAAGGAAAAAAAAAAAAGGACACTAACACTGACAAATCCTTGCAGTGTATTATTTATCACTACCAAATTAGGATTGATAAATTTCTTGCAAATGAATTCCCTTTTTTTTTTTTTTTTTTTTTGCTATTTAAAATTAAAAATGAGAAAAAAAAATGAAAACAAAGAAACTTTTTAGGAATGTTAGATTAGGATTTTGGAAAAATTATCAAATATTTCTAAATGTGACAAAATCGTAGGTGAAAAAAATTTAACAAAATCAATTTATTTCTTTTTTCTTTCTTTTTTTTTTTTTTTTTTTTTTTTTTTTTTTTTGTTAATTAAATTGCTATTCTTTTTTTTTTTCGTTCCATATTCTAATTTCATTTTCTTCTACAATTTCCTCATTTTTAAATCGTACTAATATGAAATTATTGAATATTTTCATGTTTAAGATTGAAAAAGTTTTAAGATATGTCAAATTTTTAAACTAAACTAATCCACTGAGATTAAGCAATGCTAAAATGATTTATAGAACATACATATATATAAATATATATTTGCGTAAATATTATGAACTGATAGTTTCATTTCATTTTTGCCTTTTTTAAAAATAATTAATTAAATGAATTAATCAATTGAATGACAAAAATTAAACGAATAAGTTTTGTTTTCAAACAATCAAAAAAAATTAAATGGATGAAAAAATTTAGAATAAATTTTATTTAGCTATTTCTTGCACATAATGAATCAGGTTAAAAATTATAATTCAATTGATGAATTAAGATAACAGTTATGAATTTGATTTATATACTGTGCAATAATTTGATAAATTAATTGAATTAAATAATTGAATTGAAAATTTGATGCTATTTGAGTTACAGTATTTGTTTGAATAATACATTTAATAGTTGTAAAAATGCTGTATCACTTAAGATTTAAGAAATATCAAATTTTTCAACAAATCTTCCTAAAATAAAATGCATTTTATGAATATGTTAGGAATTTGGAGACAAAAAAAATTACACTTAATTTTTGTTACATAATTAAAGTAATTACAAAATTTTTGTATTTTATTCAAATTCATACATTAGAAAGGAATTTAAAAACAAAAAAAAAAAAAATAAATAAATAAATAAAAGAATTTATCGTTCTTTCATTAAATAAGTATTGCACTTATATTTATTTCAATTTATTTTTCAAGTATTTTATCCGAGCAAAGAGATGAGAAGATGGAAAATAACTGAAGAAGTAATAAAGAATTAGATGAAAAAGGGAAAAAAAAAGAAAAAAAAAAGGAATGAATGGAATAAAAATGAGGAAAATATTATTATTTTACATTTCATTCTGATAATATATTTTTTTTTATCTTTTTCCAATAGCATTTCTGCTATAATAGTCTTTGATAGCATTATTGATTTTTTTTTTTTTTATTGATTTTTCTCCACATAATATTATTAATTTTTCTATGACAACAAAATTTTTTTTTCTTTTTTTTTGCATAATATTATTGATTTTTTAAATGAGCAATATTGTTCATTTCTTCATATCATTATCATTGATTATTTCTAATGATAATTTTGATTATAATATCGATTTTTCTCATAATTTTTTTCATTTCTTAGGTGCATGATATTATTGATTTTTCCCGATATTATCATTAATTTTTGTTAATTGCATGCTTGATATATACTTTTAATCATACATAAGTAATTATAATTTTAAATGAGAATTTCAATTTGATTAAAATATGCTCCCTTTCTAACAGTTATACTTGGTGAAATAAAATTAAACTAAAAAAAAAAAAAAAAAAAAAAGTAAAAAGGAAAAAGGAAAAAATTGCGAAAAATGCCTTTCCTTTTTTTTTTTTTTTTTTTTTTTTTTTCTTAATTAATCATATTCGAGATATAAAAATGGATTTTTATTCAAACTTTTACACACATTTATCGAAAAGAAGAAAGAAAGAAAGAAAGAAAAAAAAAAAAAAAATGAAAAATTCAACATTACTCTTATTTGCTATCCATATTACTTTACTTCTATCAATTCAATTTATGCTAAAAATTTTTGTCATTCTTTTTCATATTTACTTGAAAATTTACAAATTGTAAAAATTTTGAAAATTATTACAATTGAAATATTTTTTAAATTTTTGTTTTGTATTTAATTTTTTCAGCTTTCTTTAATAATGAATAAGAAATTAGCCTATTTTACAATATAGAAATCTTTGTATGATAATATTTTTTTCAATTTACTGTTACTTTTTCAATCAAATTTTTTTCAACTATTTCTCTAAAATAGAAAATTAAATTGATCAATGAAATTGGATGAAATTTATACTTGTTAAAAAGATACTGTATTTTAATACTGTATTTTAATTTCAACATATCAATTCAAAGTATACAGTACAGTTATAAGCAATGGGAAAACGAACATTTTGCTCAAATATTGCAACATTTAAAATCTAATTAACAATTATTGATTAGCAATTTATTCCATCTCTTCCAATTTCAATTTTCCGCTCTTTTTTTTATACGAAAATTTTCTAATTAATAAATATCTAGGTGTAATTTTTTTTTTTAAAGCATATTTTTAAATATTTAAAAAAATTTCATTCTTTTTTTTTTCTTTTTTCTCATTTCCAAATTTCAATATTATAACTTAGCGAAGTGAAAAGTGAAGCGGAAAAAAAAAACGACCTAGGATTTTGAATATATCATGAAAAAAAAAAAAAAAGTTACATAAAAGTGAAAATGACAAAAGAAAGAGAATGAAAAAAAATTTTTTGGTTGATAATTTTAAAAGAGATAAAAAAAAAAAAAAAAAGAAAGGAGAAAAACTATTGAAAGAAAAGAAGCGGAAAAAAGTGCTTTTAGAGAATAAACTAAAAAATGAAAAAAAAAAAAAAAAAAGATGGAAAAAATTAACTGAATGTTTCCTTTTCCATTTTGTCAATTTCATTTCATTTCATATTCTGATGTGAAAGAAATGGAAAACTTTTTTAATTGAATGATCGCAGAAGACAAAAGTTGAAATGTGTCATTTCAAATCTTTTTACTTTTTTCAATTGTTAGGAAAACAAAAAAAAAAAAAAAAAAAAAGAAAAAGAAGATCGCTCAGATTGGGCGAATAAATTTTTGCGAATATTTACGCTTTTGAAACATTCAACTGGATAATATAATTTGATGATGTCAATGATGTTTTCAATTTAATATACATATATATATATTTAGATAGATAGATAAAATTATGTATGTTTGATTCTTTCAATTGTATTGAATTTTAGTTTTTTTTTTTTCCACTTTTATGATTTTTTTTTTTATTTAATTTTAATCCATTTTTTTTTATTCTTAAATCATTTTATTTTATTTTTTCTTTTTTACGTTATCTTTTTAAATCCTTAATTTTCTTTCTCATTTTAATTCACTTTCTTCATTATTCTTTTGTTTTATTGCAAGTATTAAAGTAAGCAAATGAAAGAAAAATGAAATGTATAGTGGAAAAAAGCAATAAAATTTATAAGGAATTTTTGGATAAAACAAATTTTAATCATTTATTTTTGGAAAATATTAAAATTTTTGTCGAAATTTTTTTTTTTTAAACCATTTTTTCATCGTTTTAATTATAATTTTGAATTTGGTATTAATAAATCATTTTTTTTTTTTTTTTTTTTTTGGATTTGATTAATTTTTTAACGAGACGAAAAAGTTTATGCTTTTGAATTTTTTCATAAAAAATTTCAAAGATGATCTTTTTTTTCAAATATGAATGTATAAAAGAGAAAAAAAATAATCGATAAAATTTTGAACTTTTCTAAAAATTCGATGATATCCGTATAAATTTTGATAAGGATAAGCAAAAATGATTTACTTAAATGAGAGCACTTTTTGAAATGAATTTTAATTTCAATTATAAAAAAAAAAAAAAAAGAAATTATGGTTGAAAAAAAAAAGCAGTCGTAGTTCGGCTTAGATATTTGTATTCTTAAATTATCAAATTTTTACTGAAAATGATCACTAAAAAAAAAATAGAATTTGAAAATAATAATAATAAAGAAGATGGAGTAATTTTGTGAATTCAAAAAACTGAAATATTGAAAAATTTAAAATATTTCAATTTTTTGATTCGTAGGATTGACGAAAATTTGCTTAGTATGTTAATATTGTTTAATTAATAGTAATTAAATAGTTAAAATAAATTTTCCTCTAAATATTGAATTTAAAGTAAGAAACAAAATTCAAGAATAAATGATATGTTTTTCAAAATTGGAATTTATTTACGACAGTCATTTTTTAGAAATAAAATTTAATAAATTTTCCTAAAAATATATCTACAATTTATCTAAATCAGCATTAATTTATTGCTAATCATTTGGTAAAATTAAAATATGTACATAATTTCCAAAATATTGTATATAATAGATATGAGTTTAAATTTTTTTTAGTCATTTTATTTCAAATGGATGATATTTTTATTTTAAAACTGAACTATCGAATAACGTACTTTTTAAAACTTAAAAATTCGCAAGAAAGCCATTTCTTTTTTATTGTTTATCATGGCATGTCAGATATAATCATCATTTTTTACATCAGATATCATCAAATTTTAATCAAATTTATCATTACAATCTAAATTATCATTTTAATTATTCAAAATCATGCAAAAGTAAAAAAATAAATTTGCTGAAAGGACATATTTTTAGGTAAATTTCCTAAATAATAGTTTTAGCGCATTTCAAAAAATTTCAATTCTTTTCTCGTTTTTTTTTTTTCTTCCTCATTTCATCGAAATTTATAGTATTTAATTTATTTGTCAATAATTTAAATAAATAGAACATTTGTTAATGATTAAATCGCATATTAATGAAATGATAAATTTGAAACAGAAATAAAATTTATATTGTCGAAAATTTTTTCAAATTATTTAATTTTTATTTATCTATTAAAATTTAATTAAACCCTGACTAATACATTTATGATATAATTTTTTACACTAATCTACGTTTGATAAATATTATTATGTATAATTTTAATTATTATCAAATTATGAATAAAATTATGGAAAATCATTTTGCAAAATATTTCAAATAATGATAAATCATTAACTTATCGTATTTATAAAACGATATTTAAAATAGAATATAGCATTTTATCTTTTGATCAAGATTTTTGAAACATAAATTCATACAATATGAAAATAATTTTTAATTTGAATTAAAATTTTTTTTCACTATTTTTGACATTTCTTCTTTTTTATTAAATGCTTTTGATTTAGTATTAGGGGAGTTTTTTTTTTTTTGGGGGGGGGGTTATTTTTTGTTTTTGAAAAAAAAAAAAATTAAGTTACAAGAATTGAAAAATAAATTATTATTGAAGATGATAATAGCATTAGTATTTTATTTAAATTTTTAAACATTGAATATTGTTACAATCATAAAAATAAATCATTCAGCAAAAAGTTTGAATTTATAAAAAACGAATTTTTTGAAAAATAAATCATTTAAAAAATAAAAAATAAGAAAAAATGATAAAACATAAAATTATTTGAATGATAAATATTCATTTCATTAGATGAATTTCTTGATTTTGTTGTCAATATTTGACATTTAATCAAAAAATCATTTTTGTCTTTAACATATCTTATTGATAATGATTTATCAATAACTAATTTCATAATTATTACTTTTTTTAAATAATCGCTATTATTATTATTACTTTTTTTCTCTTCTTATTCTTCCTTATTCCTATTCTTATTTGCATTACTATAGTTATCATTATTATCACTATTGTTGCTATTATCCTGATATGGCTATAAATATTTTGATATAATACTAAAGTTTACATAGTCATAAACAATAATCATTTAGCTTTTAACAGTTCATCTTTTAGTCAACAATAATAATAATAATTTTTGATAATAGTAATAATAATAATAATTATCATTATTATTACTATTAAAAATTATTGTTAACATTAATATAGTAATACTTATTATTATATTAATAATAATTAAAATAATAAATAAAATTATTACTATAGCAAAAAAATTGTAATTAGGAAAAAAATTATCAATGAAAACAATTATAGATTAGAAATTTTATTTTTAAATAATGAAAAATCGAAAAAAAAAGAAATCGTTCTTATGAAAATTACCGAGAAATTATTTCACATTCCTTTTCATCAATATCGCATAAAAATTAATTTTTTTTTTTTTTTTTTAAATTGCCCCTGCAACAACTAAAAATCATAACAATATTTTTATTTCTCGTTTCATTTAATTAATAATTGTTGCAAAAAAAACAAAAAAAAAATGAATAATGAATTTTTAACTAATAAAAACGATTATTTTAGTAGCATTATGCTTCACATATAATAAATGATTATTTGAAATTTTAATTTAACTTAACTTTTGTTTTTCAATTTATTTTTATTTTTATCTTTTTTTCCATCTGCTTTATTTCTTCATTTTTTTTTTTTAATTTTCCTTCATCTTCAGCGAAATATTATCAAAGAAATGTAATACGAGATTTTCTTTTGAGAAAGCAAGAAGAAAGTAGTAGATTGAAATTTGATAAAATTATTTCATAAATATTATGAAAAATTTTTTATTACAGAAAAATTTCCTCATTCTCTTTTTTCTACTTCTTCTTGTTGTAACACTTTTTTCCTATATAATTTCAAATTTTTCGTTTCACTATTCTTGAAAATCTTATTCCTCATTTTTAATTTCACTTAAAATAAACAAAATTCCGATAAGCAATTTTTTAATCCAATTTTCTTTCATTCTTATCCATTCATTTTTTTATTGCTTATAAGATTAATATTTTATATATGCAATGGATACTTCATTATTTTTAATTCTATTTAATTTTCTTCAAATCTATTTAAATGCATTATTTTGAAAAGAATTTTTCGATTTTTCTCTTTTTTTTTTTTTTTTTTCTACCAAAACTGTTGAATTTATATCAATTATTATTATTATTATTATTAAGTATTAATTATTAATTATTATTTGCATTTTTGATTTGATTGCACAATAATAAATTGACAGCAGTAAATTATTTCCAAAAATATTCGTTTAATGATAAATATCTATTAATATTCGTTATCTTTCATGACAATTAATATTATTTACATTCAGAACAGAATAATCTTTCATTTTCGAATAATTCAATTATTTCAATTATTAGTTTTTGCCTGAATCATAAAATTACTTCCGCAATTCATAAAATATATCTTATGTAAATAAATTAAAAAAAAAAAAAAAAAGATGGCAAGATTGATTATGTCACTTATATTTGATTAATAGATACAAATTGAATAAAAAGATTTCAAAAAAAAAAAAAAAAAAAAAGTGATATTTCTTAATTATCATCAATCAGATTCCTAAGATCTTTTATCTCAGTTTATCATAAAATTTCTCTAAGATGACATCATTAAAATATTTCTTTGTTTACACTTTGCTATATCATATTTTATTCAATAGTTTGCGCCAGATGATGATATGAGCTTTTTCAATTCTAAATAATATAAACAACTTATTTTATGATTATTTCAACAAAAACTATTTTCATTTCTTCAAATTTTTTTAGAAAAAAATGAGAAAAAAATTTAGTAATTAAAAAAAAAAACGAGAAAAAAGTTTGTTATTTACAATTAACCCTTGTAATAAAAGTTATATAGAAGCATAAAAAAAAAAAAAAAAAAAACATTTATTTTTAGTTAATCAATTGATTGATTAAAAAATTGTTGATGATGATAATGAAGACATATGTTTTCATGAAATAAATTGAAGCTATTTTCAATTATATTTTTTTTTTTTTTTTTGTTTGAAATTAATGTTAGCTAATTATTTTAAATTAGAAGATGGTAGCAGGGAAACGATGGCGAATAATTTTACTTCTTCATTTATGCTTTTTTCTTGTTTTCTGGAATTTTCTGGAAAAAAAAAAAGAGAAAACACTAATAAAAATTAAACGAACATAAATTTTTTTTTTATAAGCAGATAGATTTGAAAAGTTAGATATTATTATTATTATTATTATTATTAATATAGCTTTTTTAATCCCCAACATTTGCTCAGTTATTTCCTATTTTTAAAATTTATCTTAAAATAATACTTAAATATATTGGAATATTAATTTGAAAAATATTATTTACTCATTTGAAAAATTTCCCAATTTTTCCCTCATATACCTAAAAATATTTCTGTTAATTGTTCGAGGAAGAAAAAAAAAAGCATTTTTTACAGGTTAAAAGTTTAATCATTTCGAGATTTTTACATTTTTCAGGTTAAAAGTTTAATCATTTCGAGATTTTTACATTTTTCAGGTTAAAAGTTTAATCATTTCGAGATTTTTACATTTTATTCTATTTGTTAACAAGAAAATTTTGTTTGCTAAAAGATTGAGAAAAAGAAAAAGGTTAAAAAAAAAAAAAAAAAAGAAAAAGTGAGTTACATTTTATTTCATTTATAAAATAGTCTTAAATGAAAAGCTAAGATTAAATTTCTATTCGGATAAATTTTTTGCTTTTTTGCTTTTTTTTTTTTTTTTTTTTTTTTTTTTTATTTTAATAAAAAATTA